>BSBK01000438.1:2500-192500 GCA_027943335.1 Chamaecyparis obtusa | reverse complement strand
TGATCCTCTTACTTTGTCGAGAAAAAGTATTGATCATCTGAACGATAATCCTGCCTGAACAAACAAGACAAAAATCCTCCAAAAACCAAGGTTAATCAACATCAAGACTAGAAGGTCCTACATCTTAGCTCCATCACCTATCTATGAATATTGTGAATATTGACTTAAAAACCACTCTATAGATAATATGAAATATTAGGAAAATAGACATACTAAGAGTTATATTTAAGAAAAAATAGAAGCTTAATTTTTACCGTTTCTAAGCCACTGTTCCTTAAGTGCTACTAACATCTACTTACCTTTACTTGAACACATTCTTTTCTATCATGATAATATTAGAGACAAAATATATCTATTTGGTTAATAATCCTTACTGTTTAAGATTTTTGTTTCCTTCCACAAGTTAGCAATCTTTAATCTGAACATTTTAGGAATATTTGTAACAGAACTGAGCAGTCTCCTTTATGCTATACTTATGATCTAACTAATTTTGTGTATAGCCTGGCTGTCTATCATAATGAGGAGTTATGCAGAGGTTCCTTGTAAGCCTCTTAATTTTAGTTCAACAGAAATTAATCTTGTGATTATCCAGACTCCTCAGGCAAATTAATCAATAAAGTTGGTTTTCTTTAGTCCCCAATAGGTAGAAATTAGCTAAAGTTAAATTCTTTATTATTGTTTTAGCCTACCAAACATACAAAGAGGATACTATATTAATATAATTAGGGAGGATAAATATCAATACAATCTAATAATAGTCATCATCAGTAATGGATTAGTCTAAAGAACCATTGTAAAAGAATACTACTTGGCTTCGGGGTTATACTTATAATGAGTACCTTGTGCGCAATAAAAGGAAAACTTATAGTTTCTATTCATCATGCTCTTATTAAATTGAGTAATAACTATAATTAGTAGTCTAGCTATAATGTTTACTTATCCTTGTCATCATTGCCCTTTTTGTTGTGCTGATGATGGTTGCTACAACAAGCTTTAAAAAATGATAACAAAGACTATGTGAAAGGACCATGAAGTGGATAATAGGTTTACCCATTATCGGAGGAAACTTGATGACCTTGCTCTGTTTCCCATGCTCTTTCCTATAATCATTACAATAATGAATTTAGTGTTCATGTAATCATTACAATATATTTTCTAGTTAATCCTTGCAATGAGTCTAGACAGTGAACTATAATCATTACAGGGTACTAGGAGCTTAAAGAAGAGAAAGAACTATCAGATGTAAATGTGTTGAATTAGCTAAATTTAAAGCCTTATAGAAAAAATACCTGCTCTATTAATATACTTAATCCATTGAGTTTTTGTTATAGAGTAGTGGTGCTTAATACTACCTACATATATCACTTTGAAGCTACTCGATCTCTAATGATAAAGAGTTCAGTTATCTTAATTGCCTATTAAAGTTTGTACCAAATGTGACTTATCTGATATATCATCTCATTTATATAAACACTTAAGGGTTATCTTGGATATGCTGGTCCATTGTTACAACTCCATTAGCTCCTAGATTAGTTATCATATTTGCCTCTATATTACCTTCTCTGTAGGTATGACTGATTTTATATTTAGTTATACTCTCCATTATTTGATTAATCTCTTCTATTTTTGAGTTCAGAATCCAATTAGGTGTTTTTTTAGTTTGAATGGCGTTGACTATTATTTGAGTCTCCTTCAATTATTACTTTGGAAATTTTAAGACTCTTGCATAACTTTAGGCCCTCTAATGCCGCTTTGCATTCAACCATGTTATTAGTGGTGGGGTTGATGGGCCTAGAGAACTTAGCAATAACTTCTGACTTCCAATTTTAGATAATCCCCCTAATACCTACAACCCTAGGGTTACCTCTAGATGCTCCATCAAAGTTAAGTTTATACCATCCCTCTTTTGGAGGAATCCATTTACAGGAAGGTCTTTTAGCCTTCATTTTGGGTCCCCCCTTTTCCATATAAGGGAGGAATATCTAATTTAGGCCATTTAAATCTAATTTTGTTATCCCAGCTCTTAAAAGACTCTTCATAACTTAACTTGTCCCTGAGCTTACTGTTAATAATTTCTACTATTGATGCTTCTATCTTGTTTGTGATTGCATCCCATGGTAGTTTCTAATCGATGAAAATCCTCCTATTTCTTTCTTTCTAGATTTCCCAAACTACTATTGATGGAGAGATGATCCAAATATCCTTATATAAATTGTCTTTATAAAGAGAAGGCCATGCTTTAAGGTTGCTTAATAAATTAGAATGAAGAGCAGACTTCCAACCTAAACTTTGGTGAAGCCAATTCCAACATTTTTGTGAGAATGGGCAGTTAAGGAGAATGTGATTAACATCCTCAGAATGATTCTCACACAGGGGGCACCTAGATGGCCCTTCAAAACCCAATTTATTAAGTCTATCTGCTGTAAGAATCTTATTTTGCATAGCCGCCCATAAAAACATGCTAGCTTTAGGGAGGCAGGATTTATTCCAGCAAAGGTTCAATGGTATATCTATATTGTCCAATTTCAGCTCCCTAATAATAGAATTGTATCCCTCTTTAATAGAATAGTTACCATTATTGGATCCTACCCAGATTAAAATATCTGATCTAGTTTTGAGTGATACCTCTCTATCTTTCAGAATTACCAAAAGATTTTTCTTCTCATGCCATACAAAATCAATTTCCTCTAAATCACTCCATTTGGTGACTCTTTTCTTACAAAGATAATCCTTAAGATAAATGTCTTTAAATTTTTTACATTCTTCCATAAACTCTGATGAGAAGCCCTGTTTGTCTAGGGGAGGAAGTCTTGCCCACGAATCATCCCAGAAAAGTGCTTGATCTCCTACACCTACATCCCATGTTAGACATTTGCTAATAATTCCTCTACAGTCTTTAATAAAGTTCTAGATCTGAGAGCCTTTAACATGTGAATGTGACCTAAATATATTAATGGGGTCCACATCAGGGAAATATTTATGTAATAATATTGACGCCCATTTGCTACTAGATTCCTTGTACAATCTCCAGATGATTTTAGCTCCAAGAGCTTGATTTTTCCATAAAAGATTTTTGATGCCAAGGGCCCCTTTAGAGATTGGTTTGCATAAGGTATCCCATTTAATAAGGGCAAGTTTTTTGTCTTTTGATGGACCTTGCTAGTAAAAATCTCTAAACATTTTATCTAAGCTCTTTTTAATATTAGTAGGGAGGGGGAGTACAGACATATGGTACATAGGTATGGTGGAGAGAACTGATTTTATCATAGTCGCCCTACCTGCTTTTGTTAACCAT
This sequence comes from Chamaecyparis obtusa, assembly GCA_027943335.1. Lineage (NCBI taxonomy): Eukaryota > Viridiplantae > Streptophyta > Pinopsida > Cupressales > Cupressaceae > Chamaecyparis > Chamaecyparis obtusa. The sequence goes on along the minus strand of BSBK01000438.1, from coordinate 189,205 downwards.
CTTCCTTTCCAAGAACTTTTCTTACTTTGTACTTTAGTGATTACTTTCTGCCAGAGGTCGGAGGATAAGAGACCTTTATCCAAGTCAATGCCCAAATATTTGCACGGGAATTTACCAATTTTGTATCCCATCATATTACATATCTCTGATTCTACTTTCAGAGAGGTGTTAATAAAGAATATTTCCAATTTAGTGGGATTGACACATTGTCTTGAAGCTTTCATGTATATGTTTAAGATGTCTTTAAATGCTCTAGCTTCTTTCCTGTTAGCATGGCTAGGTAAAATCGTATCATCCGCAAACTGTTGGTGTGTAATATTTGGAACATTTTCTGAAGCCTTCAACCCTGCGATTTTTCCTTCCATTAGTTTCTTTGTTATAGATCTTCCTAATGCTTCTACCATAATGACATAGAGGAAAGGGGACAATGGGTCTCCTTGCCTAATGCCTCTGGATATACTAAAAAAGCCTTCCAGGGTTCCATTGATTAAAATTGAAATTTTAGGGGTAGAAATACACTTAAAAATAAGATTAATCCATTGCTTAGAGAATTCGAATGCTTCCATACATTTATAGAGAAATCTCCAATCTACTTTATCGTATGCTTTTTGTATGTCTACTTTAATAAGCATGCTTGGATCCTCCATTATTTGGGCAGTATGCACTACTTCCTGTGCTATAATAATTCCATCCAAGATTGATCTATTTGCTACAAACCTTGTCTGTTCTTCTGATATAATATTGGGAAGGAGTGTTTTAAGCCTATTCGCTAAGAACTTAGAGAGGATCTTATAAATTGTATTGCATAAGGATATCAGTCTGAAATCCCCTGGTTCTGTACTTTCATTTTTCTTTGGGATTAGTGTAAAAAAGGTATTGTTTATTTCATTTAACAAAGACCATAAATTTCTAGTTACTTCTACAGCTTGCCATACCTCCTCACCAACAAAGTGCCAACATTTTTGGAAAAAGCCAGCTTGGAACCCATCTGGGCCTGGGGCTTTATCCGGATGCAATTGAAAAAATGTTGATTTCACTTCCTCAAAGGATAGTTTATTGTTAATCATCTTATTATCTGCTTCTGAGAGCAACTTGGGTATGGCTTTAAGCATTTCATTTTGTGCTTTTAGATCAGTAGCTTCTATTTTATTAAGAAGGGATTGAAAGAATTGTGTAAGGATAGTCGATATCTAGTTAGGGTCCTCAGTGATATGACCCTCGTCAGTCTTAATTTTAGAAATTCTATTGATGCTCCTTTTAAAATTAGTGGTGTTATGGAAGAATTTTGTGTTACTATCTCCTTCCTTAAGCCAAGATTCCCTCAATTTCTATTTCCAGAAAATCTCTTCTTTAAGGAGAATTGCATTGTATTTAGTCAAATTAATTCCTTTTCTTTGAGATAACTTTGTTCATTCATCCCTTGTTTTATTACTATATTGTTAAGGTCAGCTAGCTCTTGTTCTAACTAAACTTTTTCTTCAAAGATATTATTAAAATTGTTCTTATTCCATTCCAATGCTTTATTTTTAATAATTTTTAGTTTTTCTATTAAGCAATACATTTTGGATCCTTTTACCGATATTTGTTTCCACCAATCCTCTAAGAGGTTAATGAATTCTGGGTTTTGGAACCACATAAACTCAAATTTGAATGGATTTCTAGATGGTTTTGAATCCTCTATAATAGAAAGACTGATTGGAAAATGATCCGATCTTGCTTTTGAAAGGATTTTTGTAGAATATAGCTGATTAAAGTTGTCCGAATTAGTCCTAATAAAAAGCCTATCCAACTTCTCGGTGATGTAACTGAAACCTGCTCTTCTATTATTCCAAGTGTATATGTTGTTATTTGTGTTAATGCTAATTAAATGGTTGTCCGAGGCCCATTTGCTAAAGTCTTTGTGTGCTTGTGATACGTATTGTGAGCCTCCAAATTTTTCCTCTGGATCTAAGATGGCATTAAAATCTCCTCCAATAAAGAAAGGGTATTCTGATAAATCATTTAAAAAGATGTGAATCTCATGCCATACTCTCCTTTTTTCTTTGTTGAGGATCAATCCATATACGTTAATTAAATTGAATTTCAAATTAGATTTTAGATTTTAGATTTCTAGAGACATCCAATTATTATTATTAGATGTAGGTATCACTGAAACTTTACAAGGGTCCCACAATACTGCTAACCATCCTGAATGACCTATAGATGATACAAATTTTGATTTCTAGATGCCTAGTTTCTTACTAACCTTAGTACTTTCCTCTTTATTGAGTTTAGTTTCCTGTAATAATATGATTTCGGATTCCAAGTTTTTTAGATATCTCTTAATTAATCTCTGTTTGTTAGGGGGATTTAGTCCCCTAACATTCCAAGTAGTGACTTTCATTGCTGCTGGGGAAGGCACTTGCCCTTCCCTGTATACAGAATATCAGCGATCATTTTTTGGTTGCCTGCATTGTCGTCTAACGATCTCAATTTGACGGCTGATTTCCTACCTCTTTTCTTTTTAATTCTATTAATATTGGGTGTGCTTAGGCTCCCTCTGTTCATAGCTATGCCTAGATTTCTATTCTCGTTAGTAATCCCAAAGAGGCCTTTAATAGAGTCCTTAATCAATGTTGAGTTTCCAGCAGACTTAATGTCAGTATTATCCTGCTGTTCCGGGCTCTTTTTTTCATTTTTTGTTTGCACAAGGGGTTCATCCATATCTATAATCTCTTTACCAAATGTTTCAATTATATCTTTTGATTTCCCTGATAGATCCAAGTTTAGAGTTTCTAACTCTACAGGGATTGAGATAGCTTGTTCCATCCCCATGTTCGGTATATTTTTAGTGATCATGTCATTGGTGCATTTATCTTTAATTACATTTTCAGCTTGAATTAAATTTATATTATCCTTTATTGTAATAGGCCTATCCTTTTCCTTCTCTATATTTTTTATATCTGATGACATATCAGAATTAACAGGAAGGACATTTTCTGAGATTTCCATTTTTGGAATAGAGGAGAGTAAAGGTTGAGTTGACCTAGTGTTATCTACCTCATTTTCTTCTAGAATACATTCCTGAATTAGTTTAATTATGGTTTCCTTCTAATATTTTAATTCATCAAAATCACAAATCTCATCCATAAACATATCCATTAGTTCATCCGTTAGAGGTTCTCCTAAATAATTTATAATTTGATTAACTACCTCTTTACATTTGCCTTTAGGATCCTCTAATGCTACTGAATTGGAACATTCAGGTTTCAAAGACTGTAGATCAGTCTCACATAGATCAATGTTGCACTTATCTTCATAATGTAAACAAATTTTATTCTTTTTATCTAACTTGATCTATTCTAACTCATTCTCCATATTACATTTCTCAGGTGAGTTATGCATAATATTAACAGGTGTATTTTCAATTTCTAGTGGTAATGCCTCATATATATGAGGTATTTCTAAATTTTCAATAGGTAGGGGAGATATAGAGGCCAAATGTTCACTGTCATTTGCTTTTGGGGTAAAATTTGTTTGAACATTAGGGGAGGAGTTTTCTGAGGCTTCTGTATCTAGAAGAGTAAAGACTCCTCTGTCCTTAAGGAGACTTACATTTACATCTAGGTTTGTGCTTGGAAGATTGATTATATCATTCTGTAAGACATCTTTGATAAATCTATTGTCTACCTCCGATGTTTCTATATAATCCTCCATAATTTTTGGATTTATGAAAATAGTATTTGAATTAAAACATAGTTGAATAGGGGGAATGAATTTTTTATGGTAATTCATTTTAACTACAATAATTAATTCTACATGGCTATGTTTAGTTTTAATGACTCTTTGGAATTCCCCAAAGTTGTTCCCTATATCTTTGATAATCTCTGGATGATTACATTCCAATGGTAGATTTCTCAATAGGACTATTTTTTCTATCATAAAATCAACTACTTTGATAGGATTAAAAAGTGGAAACCAATTTGAGACAAAAAAAGGTGTATGTCTATATTTTAAAAATCCCTCTTTCATTATCAAGTCCCTGATGCTGCTGCATTTACAATCTAGAAAGAAGAAATTATCATCAAGGATAGTAATACTTACCTCCATGGGAATTTGAGAAACCAGTCCTTCTATTAAATCAGTTATGGATGCCCCTGATCCCATCCATTTACAGATCACACCTATCTCTGCCCAGGATTCCTATTTCTACAATATAAGATTGTTATCCAATACCAAGCTAGCATGCTTTTGATCAGTGATACCATGGATTAAGAATGAATTTTTAAGAGTACCACACCTGTGAGGCGGGGAATAAACCTTCTCTAATTTTCTTAATCTAGGTACCTTAAGATTATTATCATTTTTTTCCAAGAAGGTGTGAGAAGGATTCATATTTCTGCTATTACTCCTTCTGTGCGGAGGACTATATGCTTTTACAGAATTATGAATTGAATTGCAAGTATTAAACATAATATTCTTAAAATCCTTTTTATTCAAAGCATCAAAAGAGTTTTTTAACAAAATTTCCTTGGTATCATACTTACCTGGGATAGATCTTACTGACTTCCATTTTTTAACTGTCTGCCATTCATTCTTATTTGTATTTTTGTCCCCAAGAGACACTTGAGCCGCCATCTATCTTCCTCCCCCCTTAGCAGATAGAGGTTCATAGGGATTTCACACTGGAGATTTCCTAGACATTGGGGCTTTGGCGGTCTCGGGGATTGTACTGCTTTTTGCATATTTTGTTTTTGCAAAAACCTGAATCTGATGGTCTAGGGCTTGCACTGTGAACACCTTGGGCATAGGAATCACCTTACTGCTTGCCAAAACCTTGGATGCCATAGTCAAACTCCTATTTCCATCCATTTACTTTGCAGATGTATCAGAAACCCAACATTTTGGTGCTTCTGATTGTTGAGCTTCCCTGAGACTTCTTTCTTTCTATTTGGCGATGAAATCTGTAAGATGATCGTATGTTGGGTGAGGTTGAACACCCTTAGTTCTACATTCTTCTCGCTTGTGACCATAAAGCCAACATCTAAAGCAGTAACCAGTAAATTTTCTATCTTTTTCCTTATTCATGGAAGCCACATTGGATTTTGCAATGGTGTTGCCATGACAGTTGCTAGCAGATGCTTGCTTCGACTGATAATGATGGATAAACCCTAAGGAAATTTGCCTCTACTGAAAAGCAATTTTTCGCTACTTTCGTGACTTTCTCATTTTCGCAAATCATAATGTATAAGTTGCCTCTTTATTACAGTCACTGCCCTCTGTTTGATGTCGCAGGTCCCTACTATTGTATCAGATCACTGCCTAAGCCTTCTATGTTTTGCTGCCTCACACTCCAATTCAGATCTCTTTTTCTATTTCAAGTCGTAACTCCCTCTTTATGTACTCGAATCTTATGTCACTTCTTTGTTAACCTCTTATTCCTTGCACTAATAGAATTAGACACTGCATATGCAATACACTCACCAAAATGATGTCAATATACCGTCACAATAATATTTAAATGCATACAAAGTTGTCAATTATCATCAAATAAAAAGAGGAAAATTAGTTTGAATTTTATGTATACGAGATGAAAAATAACTATTTAATTATTAAATTTAATAATCTTAGAAAATCTTTAAGCAATCGAAACCACCATATTCGCTGTATTCCTTTTATCAAGTTTATCTTTTCTCTATATAATAATTGTTAGAGTAATCATACTTTATGCTTATTAATTAAATCACTTTGGTTTAATTAATTAAGTCATTTATTACTCTATTTACTTAAGCTATCTTTTAGGTGCATTATAATTAATATATTTATTAATTATAATGTGCAACCTAGCTTTATTTTTTGCTTTATAGCTTTAGGGTTTTATTGTTCACCTATATGGTTGAACCCTTTGTACATTCTTTTTTAGATAATTCACTTATTGGATCATAATAGCATTTTCTCTTTGCATGTCCATAAGATGTCTTTGGCTTTTTGGCCTCCATGATTTTTCTTGCTTCTGTGCTTTGCTTCTTCCATGTGACAGGGTTATGCATGCAGGTGTTCTTGGGAGATTAGTATTTCACCTAATCTAACATGGTATCAGAGCCATCTTGCTGCTCGCTGTTCGTGTTTTGTTGAAGTGTTTCAGAAGCAGGAGGTTTTTAAGGGTTTCAGAAGTTTTTTTTGTGGATCTAGGGGGGAGCCAAAATTTGGCTCACCTTGGGCAAAAACGGACACCACCATTGTGTCTGGAAGGCCCAAGAACCCCTAAATCCATATAAAACTTGTCCATTTTGGACACAGTGGCATCTGAGGCAAAAAAATTTTGCATACCAGGGCCGTACGGCCCTGGCACGCACTCCGAGGCAGGTACAGTCGACAATTTTTTTAAAAAAAATATTAAAAAAAATATCGTTTTGGGCGGCCGCCCAGCGGCCACCACCGCACCGCCAAGCGGCCACCACAGAGCCACGGCCCAGCTCCGCCCGCCCGCGGCCCCGCGGCCCCCGCTCCGTTCTGCAGGCCCCGCGTCCCGCCCAGTCGCCGCCCGGCCCGGCCGCCACCCCGGCTCCGCCAGCGCCCCCGCGCCCTCCGCTCTGCTCCGCCAACGGCCCCCGCTCAGCTCCGCCCACCGCTCCGTCGGCCGCCCGGTGGGGTTTTAAGCCCTGCGGGCCCTAGCGGCGGTCACATGGGTGACCGGGAGCTCTAGCTCCAGCCCCCTGCGCGCGCCATGCGCCCAGGGGCTCTATTTTTTCCAGCCCCAGGGGCTTACAAATTTATTTTGAAGTCTTTTTAGGGTACCTGGGCCTTTTTTTGCCATATCTTCTTCATCTGGAGGCGTATTTGGGAGTTTTTTATATCATCGGAAAGCTCTTTCCGAGACGAATGCAATTATGGAGGTTTCTTTTCAAGTTTTTTGCCTCGTTTTTCATACCATGCTTTCGAAGGCAGGACTACTTTTTTGCCTTCCTGGAGCACTTGATGCTTTTTTTGGCATAACTTGCTCATACGGAGGAGTTAGTGGGCGAATGAGACATCATCGGAAAGATGATTCCGAGATGGTCGTTTTATAGGAAGAGCTTTTTTCCAGATTTTTCTTCCATTTTTCGCACCAGGCTGTTGAATTCAGAGGTTTTTTTTTTTCAGGTGCCTGCCAGAGCACCTGTCATTGTTTTTGCCGTAACTTGACCATACGATGGCGTTTTTTGCCAAACAAGATATTGACGGAAAGCTGGTTCCGAGACCATTCTGTTTTTTTCAGTTTGGTTGTTTGATTTTTCCGTTTGCAGGGGTTTTCTGCCAGTCAAAGTCACGGGTACTTTTTGCATTCCGGACACTATATCTCTCACATTCGGGCTCAGTTTTCAGAAAACTTGGTATTTTCAGAAAGCTTGTTCAGTGTACTTTTCAGTTTCAGAGGTCTTATTTCCAGATTCTATACCAGGTTCTTCCTCCATTGAGTTTTTCTTTTCTGCACTCAGATGGACTACTTGGCTTTTACAGGTCCACGGATCTCCATTCTTGGGATGACTTCTGCTTCTGTTCTCTCTGTTCTTCTTTCCTTCTTCTTTTGAGTATTGTATTTATCTCCACTGTTGCATTCTTTTCTGTAAACGCACTGAGATAAAGTGCCCTCTTCTGCATTTTTGGGATCTTTTTCACCTGGTTCAGTTTTAGTATTCGCACTCAGTTATAAAGTGCCATGGGGGGATTCTGATGCATTTTCCACCATAGGCGCATCCACTCTTGTCAAGTGAGCGTACCTTCCATGACATTAGCCCATGTAGACTGTGTCTATGACACCGCCCTTTATCCTGTGTGTGTACTTCTGTTGCACTGTTGGTGTTCCTGATTCTTCTTCTTGCAGATGTTTCTGGCATTGCATTTCAGTGTTCCTGTCACCCCTCTCCCTGTTCAGCATTATGGGGGGGTTCACCTGTTGGCTCTATTGCTTCCTTGGTTTGGTTGAGTGATCTACGTATTCAATTTTTGTTCCTATGTACTAGGCGGATGTAGTGGCTAGGCACCTATGCATTTCGGTGAGATGGATCATCTACTATATAGACATTCATTCATTCCTATTTTGGAGGTCACCTCTTTGATTGATCAGCTCTTCAGACTTTATCTTCTCTACCTGGTCATGCACTATTTCAGTGGGGGTTCCAGCAGTATTCTTCTGATAGTGTTTGCAGCTTCATGCTTCAGAGATGCTTCATGCTCTTTCTTGTTCCTTTCTTTGGGACATTCCCTAGATTGGAGGCTTTGTTTCCTTCATCTAGTTTATTTCTTGTACTGGGTACCTGATCAGGCCTTGTTGCCGGGACCCATTTTCTGCTTTCGTAGCTGTGCTAGGTTAGCTTCCCTCTTGAGCTACGCTTAAGGGGGGGTGTTAGAGTAATCATACTTTATGCTTATTAATTAAATCACTTTGGTTTAATTAATTAAGTCATTTATTACTCTATTTACTTAAGCTATCTTTTAAGTGCATTATAATTAATATATTTATTAATTATAATGTGCAACCTAGCTTTATTTTTTGCTTTATAGCTTTAGGGTTTTATTGTTCACCTATATGGTTGAACCCTTTGTACATTCTTTTTTAGATAATTCACTTATTGGATCATAATAGCATTTTCTCTTTGCATGTCCATAAGATGTCTCTGGCTTTTTGGCCTCCATGATTTTTCTTGCTTCTGTGCTTTGCTTCTTCCATGTGACAGGGTTATGCATGCAGGTGTTCTTGGGAGATTAGTATTTCACCTAATCTAACAGAATTAGACACTTCTTTGTTAACCTCTTATTCCCTGCACTAATAGAATTAGACACTGCATATGCAATACACTCACCAAAATGATGTCAATATACCGTCACAATAATATTTAAATGCATACAAAGTTGTCAATTATCATCAAATAAAAAGAGGAAAATTAGTTTGAATTTTATGTATACGAGATGAAAAATAACTATTTAATTATTAAATTTAATAATCTTAGAAAATCTTTAAGCAATCGAAACCACCATATTCGCCATATTCCTTTTATCAAGTTTATCTTTTCTCTATATAATAATGTCCTTTGGAAACAATTATTTTATTATTTCTGGCTGAATTGCTTGAATAAATCATAAAATAATTTTCTATTTAATTTAATTTTAAATTCTTAAATGTCTTTGCTGAATGTACAAGACAATATTTTGGTCGTAGATTGTAGATAAAAGCTCAACATTAAAAATATTAGAAAGAATGCCACTTAAATTCACTTTGTCGAGGCTTATGCAACCTATATTGGGATTAAAATGGCTAAAGAGAGGGGGGTTTATGAAGGTCTAGTGACAAAGTGACGCCCTTAGTATTACCAAGTTGGACTATCAAACCCCACCAAGTTGGACTATTAAATTAGTAATACAATATTGTAAACATATGCTCTCTATGTTTAAATATTATAAAATATCTCATGTGTCATGTGAAGAAAATTATATCGATGATAGGTTGGAGATTTTTTTAGATGATCATTAGTAGTTAATTAGTTGGGATATTAATGATAATATCCTAGTGGAGATCCTAATGTTATAATGAAATGATGTGGGGGACTACTAATTGGTTTAATGCAAAGCAGATGGGTATTATCTTGGTATAAATTTGGGTTTTCAATTACGGGTGTCTTGCTTCTACATGAAAGGGCTTTATTTTTACATGCACTATAGAGTGATGCTCAACATATACTTGAACCCATAGTCTATCATAAGTGACAAAACATACATTCGGTCTAGAGAAGTTTTTTGTTTTTTTCTTTTTCTTTTTTTGGTCTTAATGGTTACATGGAGAGGATCCATGTTGTAGACTCATGTTCTACTGAATCTTTCATTGAGAGATGGATAGAGAGAATATTGAGGGTTTATGGTCTTAAGCTGGAGATTAATAAAGATCTAATTGCTAAGTTGTTAAATACATTAGTGGAAGAAAGTAAATTTTATAAAGACAAAAAATGTGCCAATGAAGAAGTGGATATTTTATCCTTCTTGGTGGGTATGTGTAGGATCATGGTATGCCAAACTAGGCCCTTAAGTGGCAATGGAAATTCAGAAAATCAGGTTTAGGCAAGTTGACATAAAAAATTGAACAAGTTATAAATATTATATAAAAAATATATAAGAAGAGAATCTGTAGAAAATTGAATCTAGTTTCTAAGATACTAGGCCTTTTTTGAAAAACAATTATTATATATGTTGAGAATTTCAAATTTCAATGTAGTAGTATGAAAATTTCAGGAAAAAATAAGTAGGTGTATGTCTAACCACCTTAAACACAATCAAATGATAATTTTTTTTTACAAGATTCTAGATATAAGTAGTAGACTCATGTCCTGATGTGACACATTTTTTTATAATTGATTTCCAAGTAAATAATTAATTATGATTTTTCTTCTACAAATTTTCCAGAATTCAAAAACTCTCATGTTTGACCATGTTAACTTAGTCTAAACTTTATCAAATTGAAAACTATTTTTATTTTTATTGTAGTAGGAAAATCATAGAATGTGACACATGTTTTGGATTTCAAAAATGTTATACAGTTTGAAAGTTATAGCTATTTTTCAACAAGTCTATCAATTAGGACTAGAAAGATAACAAGTAGGTGTATGTCTGACCACATTAAACAAAATCAAATGATAATATTTTTTTATAAGATTCTAGATAAAAGTATTAGACTCATGTCTAGATGTGATGTATATTTTTTTATATTTTTTTTCTAAGTAAATACTTAATTATGATTTTCCTACTACAAATTTTCTTGAATATAAAAACTCTCGTGTTTGACCACCTTAACTTAGTCTAAACTTCATCAAATTGAAAGAATTGTTTATTATTATTGTACTAAGTGAAGCAGAGAATGCGATGTATATTTAAGATTTCAAAAATGTTATATTGTTGGAAAGTTATAGTTGTTTTTCAAAGAGTATCAATCAGGACTTCTTTTTCACATCGCCACTTTTTGGCATACCATGATCCCGCACATACCTTGGTGGAAGGGACAATGCCAAGAAGAATAATGATGGAGCATATAATCAAAATTCTCTCAAAACCCAATGGGTGAATGTTGCAAAGGTAATTATGAGATACCTAACCTTCAACAAGAAATTATGTAGTGCTTTTAGTTACCATTTTGTGATATTGAACCATTTCAAGAACAATACGTGCCTTCTTAACAATACGTGACTAGATTGAGATGCAAAGACAAGGGGGTGACCCTCAATGATAGTATTGTTAAGAAGGTTTTTAGTATTAATAATGAGATTTTATAAAAAAATGATAGTGTGGTAAATAGTTTGTAGCTTGTTTAGGGATTGGTTCCCCTATTTTTATGCTTTTGTTATGCTATCATTTTGTCGATGGATAGAGACCGGTTCCTTTAATTATTCTTTTTAGTATATTAAGGGTTTTTGGTCCCTTCAAAAATAGTTTTCCTTAAATAAAAAATAATATTGGTTAAATCAAAGAAGCCTATAATAAGGCAAGATCTAAATTCAAGATTATACAAGGCTAACATATTCTCTAGAGTAGGAATGGAAAATGCATGCCTTTGAATGTATGGAATAGCTAAATTTTTTTGACCATTGAGAGTTATAACGTGTTAGGAAATGTTGAAAGACACAATTGAGAGTTCTAATGCACATGTCATTATGTATCCATGGTAAATGTTCTTGGCATACATGAATATATGTGGGTATTCATATTATGGCATACTTCAAAAGTCTTAAAATGTGTTTAGGTACATTTTTGAAAGAAAGCAAATGATAGAAGAGTGTAATTAATTTTGGATAAAACCCTAAATGAAGAAAAACATCACCATGACTATTTTGAGGTACAAACCTAAGAATATTTTCTATAAGACTTGTTGTGGATTTTTAATATGTTAAAGCTATCTTTTCAACAATTCAATTGGTAGGAATTTTGTTTGAAGTTGAAGACGTTTTTGTAGGATTGTAGTGGTCATTGGAAAATTAGGTACTATCATTCCTCTTCTTCATTATTATGAATGCAAATTACAAAGTATTGTTTGGAAATGTTCTTCAACTTCTTTCATTTAGAAAGATTATAGCAATAATAAGTCAAGTATGGCCTTTAATTCCATGAAAAGATTTAGAAAGATTTCTTGGCTCTTTATTTTTTGTTAAGAAAGAAAACTGAATGTGGGTTTGTAAATATGGAATTAGATTCAAGTTTTAAATCCTAAATTAAAGTTGGTACTTTATAGTTAGTTCCAAAACTTTTTTTCTGTGAATGAACAAAACAAACATTATGTTTCTTTTGGTTTCAAACTTGGACTAATGATTTATATTTCTAAACCCTTAATAGGGTTTGATGCTTTTTGAGTTATAAAAATATGCTTAGATTTATTTTTGAATCACAATATCTAAGATGTGATTTTGAAATGTAAAATTTAGGTTAAAGTTCAAAAACCCTCATGTTTTGTTGTTTAGCCTAACCAATGGTAATTATGGAGACAGATGCAAGATGTTATTGTAGGAGAACAAATCGTGGTCACCAAAATGTAGATGAACAAAGAGTGCTCTCCTAAGGAAAATGATGTGTGTGATGTGATAATATGATGAGAATGGGAATGTAAGATATACTTCTTAGCCCCAAATTCCCAAAGGAAGATCCAAATTGATTAACCACAAGAGGATGGTTAATACATAGATGAATTAATCGATGAAGAATATGAAGAAAGAGGATAACATTATATTCCCTTATGGTAAGTATGTATTGAAATATTAATTGAATTAAAGAAAAATACTAACCTCAAGTATGACAGATCTAGAAAATGTTGTTTTTTGATGTCTGTGTACAGTTTCGGGAAATTCTACAACTGAATTTGGGCTGGAAATGTAGAAACAAAGAAAACCCAGAAACCTTTTTCTTTTTTGAGAAAGGCCAAGAAAGGGGTAAGATCTTACCTCGGGGTATAATCTTATTCCAAAAGGTTGTCCTTGACCTACACTGTTTTGAAGGAAATTCTATTCATGGATCCTGGAAGTTTTCCAAAAAGGGTACTACGATCTGCACTGATACTTGCCATCCCACACTTGGATCTACAAGAAAAGGGGTTTTATTTGTTGGATGAGGGATTTGCCTTGGTCAAACCACAGTTTGGAATCAACCTTGAAATGTAATTGAAATTGCAATATATAAACAAAGTAAATGGAACTATTCACCTTGCTTATGTTGAAATCCTTGTGGAGGATTCAAATCCTTGAATCCGCGAGTGTGGATGCTCCAAATGAATGTAGAGTTGAATGTAGGATGTCTCAAATAAATTGTATTATATTTTCAACACCAATCTTGAGTGGATCTTGGAATAGGAAGAAGCTTGAATGAATGTGGATGGAGAAATCTTCAACAAGAGGGCTCCAAAGAGATTGAATCCTTCAATGGATTTCAATGGATTTCCTCGATGAATGCTTGAATGCTTGAATGCTTGCTCAGATGAATGAATGCTTCAATGATTTCCTTCTCCTTCTTGCTTACTTTATGATTTCTTGATTGCACTTGAGAGATTATGATAAAAGATTGCAAAAGATGCTTGATAGTGGATGTCAAAATGAGAGAGGAAGGCTTCCTTTTATACTAGTCTAGGCACAAACTTCTAGAGAGGCTGACATAGGAGAATTAAATTTCAATTAAATCTTAACCCATCAAAATGGACCTAGATTAAATACAATTTAAGAGTTTACTATTCTGAAATCTAAAACAGCTGACCCGAAAGCAGGAAATAAAAATTTCCAAAGCCCAACATCTCGAAACCTCCAAAATCTAAAATTTGGACCTAGGGTCAAGGTCGAGGTCAACTTTGATCTAGGTCAAAGTTGAGGTCATCCTTGACCTAGGTCAAATTTGAGGTTGACCTTGACCCAGAAGGTCATCCTTGACCTTGAAGTCAAAGATCTTAGATACTCAGGATAAAGTGCCAGAAAAAGGCTAGAAACAAGTGGAGAGAGAAGCAGAATAGGGGGAAAAGGCCAGATCTAGTCAAAGACCCACTCAAGGTATTTGACATGACCCCAGACCACCTACTCGAAGGGTTAAACCGGTCCTAAATGGAAGTTATTCTATTTTACGATGATACATTTAGCCCCCACTTTAGCAAGAGAATGGATTCGATGCAAAATCTTGGTAAAGGAGATCATAATAAAAAAGATAATCTTATTAAAAGGGTATGTGCAAGATCATGGTATGCCAAAAAGTGGCGATGTGAAAAAGAAGTCCTGATTGATAGATTCTTTGAAAAACAGCTATAACTTTTAAACAGTATAACATTTTTTAAATCTGAAATATAAATCAAATTATATGCTTCACCTAATACAATAATAATAGAGAATTCTTTCAATTTGATTAAGTTTAGACTAAGTTAAGGTGGTTAGACATGAGAGTTTTTATATTCAGGAAAATTTGTAGTAGAAAAATCATAATTAATTATTTACTTCGAAACAAAATACAAAAAAGTATACATCACATCTGAACATGAGTCTACTACATTTATCTATAATCTTATAAACAAATATTATCATTTGATTTTGTTTAATGTGGTTAGAAATACACTTACTTGTTATCTCTCTATTCCTGATTGATAAACTTATTGAAAAATAGCTATAAATTTCAAACTATATAACATTTTTGAAATCTAAAACATGTGTCACATTCTACAATTTTCCTACTATAAGAAAATAAAAAAGAGTTTTCAATTTGATAGAGTTTAGACTAAGTTAACATGGTCAGACACGAGAGTTTTTTTAATCTGGAAAAGTTATAGAAGAAAAACCATAATTAATTATTTACTTAAAAAAAATTACAAATAAATGTGTCACATCTAGACATGAGTCTACTACTTATATCTAGAATCTTGTAAAAAAAATTATCAGTTGATTGTGTTTAAGGTGGTCAGACATACACCTACTTCTTATTTTCTTCCTAAAATTTTCGTACTACTACATTGAAATTTAAAATTTTCAGCATATAGAATAAATTTTTTTCAAAAAATCCCTAGTATCTTAGAAACTATATTCAATTTTCTATAGTTTCTCTTACATATTTTTGATATAATATTTATAACCTGTTAAAATTTTTATGTCAACTTTATTAAACCTGATTTTCTGAATTTTCATTGCTACTTAAGGGCCTAGTTTGACATACCATTATCTTACACATACCCAAAATCAAAGGGACAAAGATCACAATAAGAGAGACATCTCTAGAGAGAGAGAGAGAGAGAGAGAGAGAGAGAGAGAGAGAGAGAGAGAGAGAGAGAATCTCACCCAATAAGAAATTATGTCCCACTATGAACCACACAAGGAAATAGCGCAAATGGAAAGATGGACTTAAACCACCTAGTGAATGTGGCTACTCATTAGTCAACCCATCAAAGGTTCACCCCTAGGAATATTCTATCCCACAGGAGTAGACCCAAAAGAAAAAGAGATCCGGTCTTAAGGACACCTTCAACCTTAAGGGATCAAAATTTTGAAACTAGAGGGATCAAGAGATCCTATAAAATGAAAATCCATTCTTTATAGATTTGTCACTAATCCATAAAGGGAGAAAAGTACCTTGACAAATATATGTATATTGAAAGTGCATGTGTGCAATAGGTGAGTAGAGCATATGCCCCCACATTAAAGTCATTGCTAACACTTTAACAGGACCAATGGCTTGAACGGAAACATAAACAACTCCACTGATTACGTTTCCACTAAGAGATGCCCCCAAGCAAAGACAAATAAAGGGAAATACCACATAAACATACAATGAACACAAAAGGGATCTAGCTGTCATGGGGTCAGTATGATCATAAGATTATATATATATATATATATATATATATATATATATATATATATATATATTATTGCAAATGAATTGATAGCATTCCTCAAAGAAAGTAGAACTAAAATCACAATGGAGGAAAAAAAAAATAAGAGTTATGGAGAAGAGTCTTTTAAAATGACAACATGGAGACCAAAAAGATTTAGTGCTACCAAGTTGCAAACCCAAGTAGACTACACAAGGTAACATTTAAGAATAATAGCATTGGTACAACATAACATGAAAACAACATATAGAAGAGTAGAGATACATATAAAGGAATTGTATGACAAGTTCAATTCCTTTATCACCTTGCACTAACAAAGCAACAAGGGTCGTATAAAGGAATCTAACAACATTTAGCACATACATCATGGGAGAAGCACAGTACAATAGGAAAACACACAAAAAGATACCATGAAGGGAAAACCAATCAGGCATGCCACCTACTCTCCCCATCTCATTCTATATCATTTAGGGAAGGTGGATAACTCTCAAGAGGGACTATATCCAACATAGTAGGAATGATAGCTAGTTCCAAACAAGGATCCTCTTGAGAATCATAATTTTTGATACTAGGTTCCTCTTAGATAGTCACCTTAGTTTTCTTCTTAACAAGAAAGTAAACTTTTGAGGGAAAGGGATAGAAGGGATGCATGAAATGGAAAAAATAGGAAAGCAAACTACCTACTAGGTGATGCACCAAAATTGGGGTTTGGATCTCAGTATAGAGGAATGAAACCAGTGAAAGGCTTAGGTCTAGGAGATCATAGCTTACTAAATAGTCTTGCATAAGTATTTCATAAGAGGGCCTAAAAATTAGACACAACCTATGACCTGCAAGCATACATTCTCTTCAGCAAAAGGACACAGGAATGAGACAGAATGACAGGGGCTCAAGAATACCCACAAACTCACTCAGATCAGATCAAACATAGTAGTGCACATATAAGCTGAAAGTAAAGGGGACCAAGAACCCTAAGTATCACTAAAAGCATTCATAAACTTCAATCCAATAAGAGACAAGCCAAACAAGGAAGGCATAGGGACATAAAAATGTCACTGAAATACTTTGCAATATTTGAACAATCAATGGGAATTTTACAATTGCAGAAAGTTAAGGGGCAGAAAGAATGCCTTCAATAACCTTTGGGAAAGAAAATTTCCTTCTTACAATTGCTAGATTCTGAGCACTATAGGCTCCAAAAAACAATATATACATCACTCAACTGCATGTAGGTAGGAGTCTCAAAATTAACCAAGGTTATAGATTTTACAATATAATAACCAACCCTAGCAGTCAAATCTGATTATAAATGAATCCTGTAACAACATGGCTGATCAGATATCTAGTTTGCATGCCCAACTCTGTACTATAATCAACTTGTAGATAAACAACCTAGATTCATCATCCTCTCTGCAAACTGGCCTTGCCATGAATGCACTGATTGGTACCCTACTGGGACAAGAATCGACCCTTGATGGCCACCCAAACCTCCTCATCATCTTCCCTTAACTATGCATGTCCTAGAGACATAAATTCTTTGAGCTATCGCACTGCTGCAAACATCTCGCTAGAAGAATGAGTGCAAAAAATAGTCACACTACCTTGAAATAGTACTGGTCGCATGATCACATGAACTCAAAAAGCCTCATGCGATCATGCAACAAGCCTCTTAGAACCTATCTCTGCTTCTTACACGTCAACCAGATCCAACACTAGTGAAAACCCCTGCAGAAGACTTCAAATTTGGGCCCCAATGGTTACCAGTTCTTCATTTAAAACTCGGCTATTGATCACACATTTTCTTGGAAAATTGGATGATCTGGATCATCCCCAAAATAGTCGCAAGCCCCTATGAAAGGTCAAAGTCCACATCACCAGTCAAGAGCCAATTGGAAGTGAGCATACTAACATGTTAGCATCCATGGAACCATCTCGAGCCTTACTAAAAAATTAACATTAAGTTAACCCTGGGTTCATTTTCCCTCTTAATCGCTAAGTCATTTAACCTTTTCCTTACCCTTGGCCACATCCAGCGACCACGTGAAAACTCTAGCTGGGCAACCACGCATCTGCAAATTGAGATTCCAATCGAATGGTGGGCGCAAGATCTCATGGGGTTGGAAGATCCCACGAGATCTTACGACCACTGTAGATCTCTTTCCACTACCACCAAACTGCAAGCTCGGACCCACAGACCGCAACAACCTTCACTGACCATTAGAAAGCTTGTCGCATGGTCACATGCGACTAGGAAGGCCTATGCGATCATGCGACTAGCATGAAACTATTATGGTGACCACCACTGAAGCTGCCGCTGAACTGTTGATGTTTTGTTGCATGATCAGATGTGGTTAGAAAGCTACATGCGGCCATGCGACAAGCTTGAGATGTGAACTACAAACTTAACCCTAGTTTACCTTGGGTTCACTTTTTTCTTAGTCGGCAAGGCGCTGGAAGCTTTACTAACCCCGAGCTCTATTTGGTGACTACGCAAAATCCTTTAACCATGCACTTGCATCTCAGGCCCACTTATGCCACTGTCACCAGCCAACCAATGAAATGTGGGCATGTCACCAAACTGCAGGCCCACCACCAAACAGCAAGCTCTTATCAGCGTGGCTAACAGTTTTTCACATGTTTGCATAGCCTAAAAATGGGCTATGCGATCATGCGAAAGACCACCAGTGTTCTTCAAAAACAACCACTAGGCTCACTGACAGGTTGAAGATTCTCATCCAATGGTAGTTGCATGATCGCATGTCAGGAAAGATACCTTAATGATCATGCGACCACTGTTGATGCCTTTTGAAACAAGACCTACTAACAGAAAGGTGAGACAGAATGATGTGGATGAATCAGGAGCTACCGAATAGGATTATGTGGCTTGGACCCACTGACACCAGCATCACATTGAAAGGAAGATCGATGACCATCATTACACGGTGTGCTTAAATAGGCAACATCTTTCCTTAGCGGTGTAGTGACAACCATAAAATTTTACCAAGCTTTAACTTTTGCAGACGGAGAATGGGCCCACCGACAGGTGTCATCCTATTGCATGATTGCAAGGGCAAGGAATATTCCTTGTGAGCATGTGACAACCGCAAGAATTTGAGGAAAGCCAGCCGTGGGCCCTACCAGGTCAGAGTTGCGCACTTATGAAATGACTGCTGCCAAAGGAAGAAGTGCGAAACATAGAAGGGGTCGAAAACACAGAGGGTTTTCGAGCGAAGGTCGAAAACACACCAAGCTTTTAGAGTGGAGGTCAAAAACACACTGAGATTTCAGACCAAAAGGCAAAAACATCCCGAGCCTTTAGAGAGAAGGTCGAAAACACACTAGGTTTTCGGGCCAAAAGGTAGAAAACACACTGGACTTTTGACACTTAAGCATTTCTTTGGAAAATAGGACCATGGCCAAAAATGAATGATAGGGAATTTTTGGGTAATATTTTGGTGACCTCTGCGGGATGTCAGCCTGCTAGACATAGACCAGTGACCTTGAAGCAATCCATCGGGCATGGGGTCATTTCTTGAGCACAAAAACTTTCTGACAGGGAGAGGGACAAAACTGTGCTCGAGCACTTCTTGGAAAATAGGAACTAACCTAGAAAGCAGGGAAAGAAAGCAAGAAACATATTTACAAGAATTGACAAGAAGGACCTATAGAGAAGGATTAACCTCAAAGCAAGGCTTCAAGTGGAAACCATTCACTGAGATTGACAGGGCATCTCCTTCAAGGGTTGACAGCTGAGAAGCGTTAGATCCTCTGCACTCTATTATAACAAATGGTCCACCCCAAAAGGAATCAAACTTTGTGTGCTTGCTAAGCTTTGACTTGAACTCATCCCATTTGAGAACTACATCTCCAAACTTGAAGTTTCTGACCCTGGCTCTTTTATCAAAGCTTCTCTTTGTTTGACTCTAATGGAATGCCATATCTTGCATTGATTTATCTCTGATCTCTTCTAGCTCCATCAACTGGGCAATCTGATTTGCATAGGATCACTTTCTTCAAACAAGGCATACTGAGTGGTCAAGTCCAAAGCTAGTAATTCAGTTGAAATAGATAACTTAGCCTCTCTACCATACACCAACATGTATGGGGAATTACCAATGATTTTCTTTGGAGTAATTCTATCTAACCACAAGGCAGATCTCAATTTAGTATGCCAGTCCCTCTGACTGTCTTGCAGGGTCTTTTTGATTATTCTAATCAGATTCTTATTTGTTGATTCTGCCAAACCATTCCCCTGAGGATAGTAATTGAAACTTGTATTCAGATAAATGCCCTTCTTGACTACCCACTCTAAGACTTTGAGGCCTATAAATGCTAATGCATTGTCTGAAACTATAGAATCTAGAATGCCAAATCTATGAATGATGTCATCATAAAAATTTAAAATAGCATTCTCATTAGCTTCCTTTAAAGCAACTGCCTCTATCCACCTAGTGAAATAATCAGTTGCAGTGATTATCTACTTGTGTCTTGCACTAGATGGAGGGTTAATCATGCCAATGAAATCTATACCCCACTTCATGAAGGGCTACTCTATTTTGACTGGCTGTAGGGGCAGAGTTGCAAGTCTTTGTTTCCCTACAAAAATAGCACATTTGACACATCTTCTAACATAATCATGACTATCTTTGAAGATAGATGGCCACTAGTATCCAGTCCTCATGATCTTAAAAGTTGTAGTCCTAGGAGAGAAATGGCCACTAGAAGCTCCATCCTAAAACTCAAATAAGACATCTACAACCCTTTCTGAATCTATGCATCTTAGAAGGACACCACTGTGATCCTTTCTGAAAAGAGTTTCATCTATCAGCACAAAAGGAATAGATTGTAACTTGTAATACCTCTTTTTTGCTGAATCTAGGCCTATAGGATATTGTCCTGTCTTCAAATAATTGATCATATTAGGCAATCAGCTAGTTTCCTTGGCTTGCTCTCCTATAGAATGCACCACCAGAGATGCATCTATGTATTCTAATTTCTTTGAACTTTCATCTTTTTCCAGATGCTCACAAAGACCTCTTCATCTAACCAGCTTGGTAGTCTAAATATCTATGTCATATTCCATCACCTTAGTGATCCAACCAGCTCTTTTTTCATTTAGGTCCTTAGAAAGAAAATTTTTTTTGACACTTGGATGAGTAGCCATCAAATGCACCTTGCTATGGGTCAACAAATGTCTGAATTTTTTGAGGCTCTTTACCACAGCAAGAACATGTTTTTCTACAAAAGAGTATCTTTGTTCATACTCTTATAAACCTTTGCTAAAGAAAGCAATAGGCTGCTCCAATCCTTCAACATTTTCTTGAGTCAAAATTGCAGATATGGCATCATGACCCCCATAAGCATAAAGGATAAAATCCTTATTGAAATTTGGGTTTAGGAGAGAAGGAGCTTCTATTAAGGCTTCTTTAATAGCTTGGAAGTTAACTTTTCCTTCTTTGGTCCAACTGAAGGCTGAACCTTTCCTCAACATGGTTGTCAAAGGCTTGAGTAACTCTGCAATGTTAGGCAAGAATCTCCTAACAAAGTTAATCTTTCCTATGAAAGATTGGAGACCTTTCTTATGATGTGGTAATGGTAGTTCTAAGATGGCTGCAATTCTCTCAAGATCCACTATAATTCCCTCTTTGGATACTACATATCCCAATAGTTTTCCTTCATGAACTCCAAACACACATTTCTTGGGATTAAGGGATATCCCAAATTCTCTGCATCTTTCAAAAATCTGCCTCAAATGTCTGATGTGGTCTACTGCATGCTTTGAGTAGACAGTTATGTCATCTAGGTAGACCAGCACAAATTTGTACATGAGGCCCTTAAAGGCCATATCCATTGCCTTTTGAAATGTAGCACCTGCATTTGACAAACCAAAGGGCATCTTTTGATATGCCATGGTTCCCCACTTGGTTGTAAATGTAGTCTTATATTGATCCTCTTTTTTCACTAAGATTTGATTGTATCCTAAATAGCCATCCAATAATGAGAATCTCTCAGATCCAGAGACACATTGTAGAATTTGTTCCATATAGGGTAGTGGATGGCAGTCTTTTAATGAGGCTCTGTTCAAATACCTAAAGTCAACACATAACCTCAGCTCCCCATTCTTCTTCCTGATAGGAATAAGGTTGGAAACCCAACTGGTATGTTTGATGGGGTAGATGATGCCACTTTCTATTAGTTTGAGTACTTCCTTATGCATAAGTGGTTCAAGCTTGGGATTAACAGGCCTTTGCTTTTGCCTTACTGGTTTAGTATTAGGCTCCAATTCAATAGTGTGCTAAGCAAGGGTAGGATCAAAACCCTTGAGGTCTCCATACCTCCATGCAAAAACATCACTAAATTCTCTGAATAATTTAGTGTAATCTTGCTTTTCTGAATTAGTGTTTACTTTTCCAAATTGTAGGCCCTTACCTGGTTCCAACTCTAATTCAGCACAATGTTCCTGTTGGACTACCAGGCCAGCTTTATTTTTCTTGACTTGATCATCCTTGTTGAAGATATTCTCTAAGGTGACAAGACCTTTAGGAATTTTGTTAGATCTAAGTTGTATCACTTGATCACCATAGTTATGTGATAACCTCTTTCGATTGTGCCTTGAAAAGACATCTTCTTCAAACAAGAACTGCAAAATTTGTTCATCATTGTCAAACACTTTCCAACTAATATTATTATCAGGAATTGAAGGTCTGACAATAATCTTGATGTGTTGTTGATCTACTTCTTTTGAAATGCTATTGGGGATGTCAAACTAAGATACAATAGCAGCTAACCTATCAGCATTTTGATTTAATTTTCTAGGGATAGCAACGATATTAAAAGCCTGGAAATCTTCAATTGCATCCAAAACTCTATGTTTGTATGCTTTCATGACATCATTTTTGGTTGAACTCATCCCTCTTACTTGGCTGACAACAAGTTCATTGTCACCATATACTTTTAATGCTTTAAGCCCTCTTTTTCTAGCCCATTCTAGTCCATTAACCAGACTTTCATACTTTGTAGTGTTGCTGGTGCAGGAAAAACTGAATCTAAAGGCAGTATAAGACCTTTCTCCTTTTGGGGACACCAACATAGCACCTCCACAAGAACCATGTCTACTTCTAGCTCCATCAAAAAATAGTTCCCAAACCTGACTATCCTGATCATCCGAATCAGTGTATTCTTTGAGAAGGCTTGGTTCTATGGCTCCACTTTCTTGAATCAGATAACTCCCCAAACCAAAATCCCAAACAAGACTCTCTTGGATCTCTGAGGTTCTTTCATCTAGAAGAATATTAGGGATATTCTCTATTTTGGTGCTTGCTTCACTAATGGTTGGGAAATCATTGTCATCAAATATAGGACAATTATTATTGATGGAATTGGGCACATATGGCTCTATATGATGTATTGCTAAGGCTTTTGATTTAATGGTGACTTTGGTACCATACCTTGTATGAAAGAGCATGTGAGACCAGTCGGAAGAAAGATAACCTCCTATCTTGGCTGTGAATTCTCTTGAGAGACATATGGCAAACAATGCAGGGAGATCTATAATATATATGTCAAGGAGAATGGAAAAATTAGGACTAGCATGGAGAATTAGATTGGTATCCTTGGCCACACCTATAGTACTGACTGAGTATCCATAAAGTTGTGTAACCTTCTTTTGGAAGGGTTCATATTTAAGTCCTAATTGATCAGCCACTTTCCTGGGCATTACAGTGCTAGTAGCTCCACTATCTACCATACAATTATGCACTAAAGATTTCCCAATAATTAAAGATACGTAAAAGGGAGGTGGCTTTAAATTCCTACCTTGCATGGTATTGGCCTTGGAGTTGCTAGTTGGAGTCTCCTTTTCTTGATCAGTGTTAACCAACACTGGTTTTGCAGTTTCTTTTGCAGGTTGAGGATTTGCTGCCTCTCTCATGGCCTTCTCCAAAATTTTAGGTTGTCCTGGAATAGACAAAGAGTCCCACATAGACATGGTGAAATTCACCTTCTTCATGTTGTCTACAATATTATAAGGTGCCACAGTGTGTACTCTTTGTTGTGCTTTTACTATGATGGGTTCTGCCTCTTTTGGAACTTGGCCTTCTTTGCTTGTGACGATAGGGGCCTCTTTGGATGTGATAGGGGCAACTTGCTACAGTGGCTTTATAGATGTAGTGGCCTTAGTACCAGAATCTACTCTCTCCATGTCTTGGGCTCTCCTCTTTTCTCTTGTGTAGGCAACAAAATAAACTTCATCATTGACTCCATTGAAATCTAGTTGCTCCCAATTGAAAAGAGCAGTTTCATTCTCTTGCGTTTCTTGTTGAGGAGCTATCCCACTAGAAGGAGCTTCTGTTTGAGCTTGTGGAGCATTTTGAACCATTAGTGCTTGGTTCATCCATCCATTAGAACATGTAGCCTAATTGTGAGGCTAATTGCAAGGGAAACACCATTCATTATCCATGGCCATATTGTTTTCACTAGGAACCATATCCCTGACTAGATTTGCAGAATTAAGAGGTGCAGGGTTATATGGTTGGAATGGTCTTTGATTAAAATTTTATCTTTTCCCTTGATAGCCTCCTTGGTATGGTGGCCTATTTTTTGATAAGACTGTCCTTGATTTTGGTATTTCTGATTAGGACTTTGGCCTTGTGATTGGAAGGGTGGCCTGATGCCTTGGTTTTGTTTCTTCAAGTTTGTGACCTCTTTGGTTAGAGTTTGCAGCAAGTTTTCCATTTCTTCTTTACTAGTTTAGTGACTACTCTTCACCTCTTGCAACCCTTGGGAGAAATTTGTTGCAGCATGTTCCTGACCACTGGTACTAGCTTGAGGTGCTGATATTGTGGGAATAGGGGTAAATGGGGGTACTTGTGCAGGTGCAATGGGTTGAAGACTAGGGAAGATAGGCATGGGAGGTCTTCTCTGTATCATGCCTACTTGGATCAAATAATTTTCAGCCCTGACAATAGTGTCAAAGGCTTGGGGTAAAGTGGTACCACCCATAGACTGGATCATGATAGAAATTTGTTTATTTAAACTTTGCAAATAGTACAGGAAGGCATGGTCAGCTGATGGCCTTACAAAGACTGGGATTCTATTCCATGTTTTAAGGAATCTACTATTATAATCTATCATTTGCTCTTGAGGGTCTCTCTTTATAGTTGTTAATTGCTCAACCAGATACAAATTATCTAATTTATCCTCAAAATGCTTGCTTAATGCATCCCCTAATTCATCCCATGAAGTAATAGAACCAATAGTTAAAGTTCTAAACCACTCTAGAGCCTTACCTTTCAGAGATGCTGCTAATAATTTGGTGGCCACATCCTCTTGAGTAATGTTGTGTATGCTGCAAATGGTGGTCACATCTCTTATGTGCCCAAAGGTTGTTGTCTGTCCCTCCCCTATGAAATCAGGTATACTCTTTAATGCCACCAAGGGCACATCATGATGCACTACAAAATTTAATGGGCTCCCCTGATTGAAAGGTGAAAAGGTGAAATTTCTAGCCATTGTAGGAGGTGTAACCTGAAGATCAACAACTATATGAGCTATATTTGCTAGATTTGGATATTCTTCTTCTTCTAGATCTCTGGTCAGAGATCTGCCTCTTCTTCTAGATCTCTAGAGGAAAGGTCTCCTCTCTGAAGTATCAGGAGGTGTAGATTGGACTCTTCTTGCAGGAGATTCTCTCTGAGTTGACTTGCCTTTGTATCTTCTTTTCAAGGGCAACTTTGAAAATTTAGTAGGCTTTGAGCTTCTAATCTTGATCTTTCTCATAAACCTTAAACAAGGTTGGCCTGATTCTTTGAAAATAGTGGAGTTGCTAGATATACTTGATAGAACAACCTCTAAAGGTCTATATTATGCAATCTGCATATTAGAGATGACATAATCTTCAACAAATGAACTTCTTTACTATCCCATCGGGCATGCTAGAAATGTTATACACTGAATTTGTGCCTCTGATCTCAAGCTCTCGTAGTCTTGATAATCCAGTATTACATGGGAATCATCTCAAGGTTGTGGGACCTTTGCTAACCGAGATGAGACCTCCAGGTTCTAGGCTAGTTCCTCTTGGATAGTCACCTTAGTTTTCTTCTTAACAGGAAAGTAAACTTTTGAGGGAAAGGGATAGAAGGGATGCATGAAATGGAAAAAATAGGAAAGCAAACTACCTACTAGGTGATGCACCAAAACTGGGGTTTGGATCTCAGTATAGAGGAATGAAACTAGTGAAAGGCTTAGGTCTAGGAGATCAAAGCTTACTGAATAGTCTTGCATAAGTATTTCATAAGAGGGCCTAAAAATTAGACACAACCTATGACTTGCAAGCAGACATTCTCTTCAGCAAAAGGACACAGGAATGAGACAGAATGATAGGGGCTCAAGAATACCCACAAACTCACTCAGATCAGATCAAACATAGTAGTGCACATATAAGCTGAAAGTAAAGGGGATCAAGAACCCTAAGTATCACTGAAAGCATTCATAAACTTCAATCCAATAAGAGACAAGCCAAACAAGGAAGGCATAGGGACATAAAAATGTCACAGAAATACTTTGCAATATCTGAACAATCAATGAGAATTTTACAACTGCAGAAAGTTAAGGGGTAGAAAGAATGCCTTTAATAACCTTTGGGAAAGAAACTTTCCTTCTTACAATTGCTAGATTCTGAGCACTACAGGCTCCAAGAAACAATATATACATCACTCAACTGCATGCAGGCAGGAGTCTCAAAATTAACCAGGGTTACAGATTTTACAATATAATAACCAACCCTAGTAGTAAAATCTGATTATAAATGAATCCTGTAACAACATGGCCGATCAGATATCTAGTTTGTATGCCTAACTCTGTACTACAATCAACTTGTAGATAAACAACTTGGATTCATCATCCTCTCTGCAAATTGGCCTTGCCATGAATGCACTAATTGGTACCTTGCTAGGACAAGAATCGACCCCTAATGGCCACCTAGACCTCCTCATCATCTTCCCTTAACTGCACATGTCCTAGCGACATAAATTCTTTGAGCTACCGCACTGCTGCAAACATCTCTCTAGAAGAACGCCCGTGAAAAATAGTCACACTGCCTTGAAATAGTACTAGTTGCATGATCGCATGAACTCAAAAAACCTCATGCGATCATGCGACAAGCCTCTTAGAAACTATCTCTACTTCGCACATGTCAACCGGATACAACACTAGTGAAAACCCCTGCAGAAGACTTCAAATTTGGGCCCCAATAGTTAGCAGTTCTTCATTTAAAACTTGGCTGTTGATCACACATTTTCTCAGCAAATCAGATGATCTGGATCATCCCCAAAATAGTCGCAAGACCCTATGAAAGGTCAAAGTCCACATCACCAGTCAAGAGCCAATTGGAAGTGAGCATACTGACATGTCAGTATCCATGGAACCATCTCAAACCTTACTACAAACTTAAAATTAAGTTAACCCTAGGATTATTTTCCCTCTTAGTCGCCAAGTCATTTAACCTTTTCCTTACCCCCGACCACATCTAGCGACCACGTGAAAACTCTAACTGCACAACTGTGCATCCAAAAACTGAGATTCCAATTGGATGGTGGACAGAAGATCTCATGGGGTTGAAAGATCCCATGAGATCTTATGACCACCATAGATCTCTTTCCACTGCCACCAAACTACAAGCTCAGACCCGTAGACTGCAACAACCTTTGCTGACCATTAGAAAGCTTGTCACATGGCCGGATGTGGCTAGGAAGGCCTATGCGATCATGCGACCAACATGAAACTATTATGCTGACCACCACCAAAGGTGCCACCAAATTGTTGATGTTTTGTCGTGTGATCACATGCGGTTAGAAAGCTGCATGCGACCATGCGACAAGCTTGAGATGTGAACTGCAAACTTAACCCTAGTTTACCTTGGGTTCACTTTCTTCTCAGTCAGCAAGTCACTGGAAGCTTTACTAACCCCAGGCTCTATCTGGTGACTATGCAAAATCCTTTAACCACTCACTTGCATCTCAGGCCCACTTATGACACTGTCACCAGCCAACTAATGAAACACGGGCATGTCACCAAACTGTAGGCCCACCACCAAACTACAAGCTCTTATCAGCGTGGCTAACGGTTTGTCGCATGTTCACATAGCCTAAAAAGGGGCTATGCGGTCATGTGACAGATCACTAGTGTTCTTCAAAAACAACCACTGGGCCCATTGATAGGTTGAAGATTCTCATCCAATAGTAGTCACATGATTGCATGTTAGGAAAGATACCTTAACGATCATGTGACCACCGTTGATGCCTTTTGAAATAAGACCTACTGACAGAAAGGTGAGATGGAACAACACAGATGAATCAGAAGCCACTGAATAGGATTATGTGGCCTGGACCCACTAACACCAGTGTCACATCAAAAGGAAGATTGACAACTGTCATTACACCGTGCGCTTAAATAGGCAACATCTTTCCTTTGCGGTCTAGCGACAACCACAAAATTTTGCTGAGCTTTAACTTTTGCAGATGGAGAATGGGCCCACCGATAGGTGTCATCCCGTCGCATGATCGTAAGGGAAAGGAATATTCCTTGTGAACATGTGACAACTACAAGAATTTGAGGAAAGCTAGCCATGGGCCCCACCAGGTCAGAGTTGCGCACTTATGAAATGAATGCCGCCAGAGGAAGAAGTCCGAAACATAGAAGGGGTCGAAAACACAGAGGGTTTTCAAGAAAAGGTCGAAAACACACCAAGCTTTCAAAGGGGAGGTTGAAAACACACTGAGCTTTCAGACCAAAAGGCAGAAACATCCTAAGCCTTTAGAGAGAAGGTCAAAAACACATTGGGTTTTTGGGCCAATATGTAGAAAACACACTGGACTTTCGACACTTGAGCATTTCTTTGGAAAATAGGACCTTGGCCAAAAATGAATGATAGGGAATTTTTGGGTAACACTTACAACATTCATTAGCAAATCAATTACATTGTTTCTTGTTTGAAATATGTTGATAAATAGGAGGAACAACTACCAGATCCTTCACAGGTTCTATAGGAGGATTAGTAGGATTCTCAGTAGACTGACAAGAAACACTAGGATCTTTATTAACAGAACTAGAAACCATAGATAAAGGAGGTATGGAAGGTGTAGGAAAAAGACCATGATTAAGATCCATCAGTAGCATGCTTAACTCAAGAATCTTGTGATTCTTATAGGCTTGATATGAGCAAAAAATATTATCAGGTCGAGAAGGACATGAATTAGGTATTGAAGGCCAAAAGAAGTCAAGTGTAGCACAGTCCCTAGGCCTAGAAGGTTGATATAAAATATGGTTAATCATATTCACTTCTTTATCATGAACAAATTTAAGACACTTATGGATAGGAGAAGAAACAACATGCATAGCATTAAACCAAGGCAAACCAAGAGTAACTTGAAATTGGTCAGAAGTAGGAACAACAACAAAGGTAGTGTTCACAATTTTACCACAAAGTTGAACAAGAAAGTCAATAGAACCAAATGATGCATAAAGAAAACCCTAAAAAGTTTGAATCCATACATTAGATGTATCATAAGAATCACATTGCAAGTTTTTAATAAAAATATTTTCTTCACGAATAACATTGACTAAAGATGTAGGATCAACCAGACAACCTAGCGTAGGTATCTTAGAAATCCTAGTATAAATGTAAAGGGGACCATCAAGAGCTTTAATAATCTCAGAATCATCAAAGGTAATGAAAATTTCCCGAGGTCTCTTATTCTTAGGTTGTTTTCAAGGTTTTGACTGAGATTTCAGTTTAGGCTATGGTTTTGGTTTAGGTTGAGGTGGAACTTGAGGTTGAGGTGGAACTTGAGGTTGAGTTTGAGATTGAAGCAAAACAACATGCTCCACATGGTTAACAATGTGATTAAGATCATCCATCTTTGAATCATAAACAATATCCATAGAAGATGGCTGAGCAATGGTATTAGTATCATGTATAGGTAAAGGATTCATATAGATTTGAAGGTTTTGATTAGGAGGAGAGACAAACTTGTTCCCACTACCATCAAAATTATCAACAAATAAAAGATTAGAATCAATTAAGTCTTGAACCTTATATTTTAAAGAATAACACTTCTCAGTATCATGACTGTTGTCATATTTTTACACACCTTTGGAGGCCTAGTTACTAGATGAGCTACAGTACCCTAGTTTGTGTTATTAAGTGATCTTGCTTAATATTTGTGTTCATTTTTATTGCAAAATACATGAAAGGGAGAGGACATAAACTGCATCTAAGATTACATGTGCCAATATTCTGAATATGCTGTACAAAAGGAAGGAAATGAAAAGGAAACATCTATCTAAGCCCACACATCCTATAAGCATAGCCATTGCTAGAATTGCATAAATACAGTATTCCTTCTCATTCCTGTTATTTTTGAGTTTTCCCATTTAAATTCATGTTAAAGTTATTGTGATCTTGTCATCCTTTACTTTGCATGTATGTTCAGGTTGAATGTTCAAGAAAGTGTTTTTGCAGTTATTGTTATGATCTGTGTACATTTGGTTTTAAGTTGTGGAAGTTTTCCCTTCTTTTAACATGAATACCTCTTTATTTCAAGAATTGTTAAGGCAGATAGGGTCAAGTTGTGAGTTACCAGATTATTTTAGGTGTCATTGTGAGTTCTTTTTCAATCTATGGATCTACTAAGCTCGGTGAATCACCTAGTTTTAGTTTCATTTTCATGCACTCTCTCTCCCTTTTCCTTCAAAGTTTAGTCAAGTTTTAGGTGATTCAAAGGGGAAGCTGACCCCTAATTTGAAGGTCTATTCTCAAATAGGTTACCCACAACCTGAGAATAGTCCCATGTTTCACGAGATTGCTAGGTGCTACACTTAGCCATACTCGGGTGCAATCCCTAGTGACAATAGTTTTTTGGCACACCCGGTGGGACAAATTTGTTTCCTATCATTCACTGGGATTTTGGTGTGATCCTTAGTGCAATCAATCTTTAAGAGGTAGCTTGTTTCAAACACCATGGCAACTCTAAGAGAGATCTACTAGTTTTAGCAGTTCAAGTGCTGATAAGTTTCAGGAAATATCTTTTTACTAGCTCATTTGATGAGCAAGCATGTCAATACCTAATGTGTATTCTCCCTATCACCCCCATATCATGAGAAACCTACCCATGTTCTGGCATTCATTCTATATCAATCTAGCCAAGCAACAACATATAACCAAAATGGCTGACAAACAACAAGTTACCAGCATGCACTAACATACCCTCCCACCCAGCATCAAGCATCTTGGCAGCATTCCTATCAACTGCCCTCTAAAAATCACCATTGCAATCGTCAGAATCAGCCTAATGCCACTTCAGATTCAAACTCCATATCCTTTATTTTGACAATTTTTCGAGAGGAGATGAACTCTTTCATGAAATACTATGTGGAGATGGTGGCTCAGAAAGAGGAGCTCACAAGGTAGCTACATAACTAGTTAGCAATGCATGAACAGATCCTTGAAGAGAAGAACAACCTGATCCTGACACAAGAGACACTTGCCAAGAAGATTGTAGAAAAGGATCAATTGATTAAGAATCTATTGGCACAAGTACCAAGGCAAGTAGATCAAGAAGTTTTTGCTACCCCAATGCAAGAAAGATCACTAGAGGAAGGCAATAAAGACTTAATATAGTCTTGGAGGCTCTCATGGACTATGTATCCGGGTTACGAGATGCCAACTCTTTTTAAGGAGGAGACCTAGAAGGAGATGCCTCATACTACTGAAGAGAACCTAGAAACTTTGTAGATTAGATAGGAGACTCACAAGGTTCAAATCCCAAGTTTCTTGCTTGGTAAGTCCACTAGCACTCCTATTGAAATTCCAAGCTTTAGGATTTCTCCTTCAATTCATAAACCTAGTCAACAGGAGCCTAATCTCCATGCACTTTTAGGGCCTATTCTTGATCCTATCCTAGATTTCTAGCCACCTCATCCTATTCCTATAGAGGAGACACCTAAGAGTTTTGACTTTCTAAATGATAGTGAGCCTATCCTGCAAAAGATAAAGCCGTATAAGGCACTTCCTAAAGAGTCCCCTACACCTCATAGAATTTTAGGCCACCAAAAAGAAGATGATTTTTTCCCCTTAGATGTACTCTTTCATGATGATCATGAGGAACAAGTAGACTTGTTACATGTTGATAAATTAGAGCAGCCAGATAAGGATCATGAAGCAAATGAGGGAGAGACCCTAACTGATTTGTTTGAAGAAATGCCTTCTTATATTGAACAAGATGAAGTAGCACAAGATTTACTAGGTGAGCTCTCTGCTTATGATAAGAAAGATACAACTGCTGCTAACTTAGAACAACAAGATGATTTTGATTTGAT
This sequence comes from Chamaecyparis obtusa, assembly GCA_027943335.1. NCBI lineage: Eukaryota > Viridiplantae > Streptophyta > Pinopsida > Cupressales > Cupressaceae > Chamaecyparis > Chamaecyparis obtusa. Next base: position 156,990 of record BSBK01000438.1, on the reverse strand, counting down.
AATTGATAGTTTTTGCTCAACTCTTGTTGATGTTCCTAATCTTCCTGAAAAGGATAATAACTTGTGTTGGAATACAACTAATTTGGAATTTGATTGAAGGATCTATGATTACAAGATCACTGAGAAGTTGCTGATTAGATATGTAATATTATTAAATCAGTTTTATGTTGTCATTGATGTCAACTAGTTTGATAGCACTTATCTTGTAAGTTAATACATCGAGACATTTGAAGAAAAGTAGAAAAGAGATGAAGAATAGAGAATTCTACATGAGGAAAGATGTACATGACAGATGAGGATAAGGAACACATTGAGTAACTTATTGATGAGTCTATGACTTGATGATATTGACTTTATTATGTTGCATTCATCTATAATAAAGTATAGAGCTGAAAGACACAAAGCAATGTTGTTGGTAAATGAAGCATTTTTAGTATACATTGACGGAGTGTAGTGTACACCAACTGTAGTATTAACTAAGCAGTGTTCACCGATGCATTCTTTTTTAACCGAGTGGAACATAATGAATTAAATGATTAGCTTAAGCCGATAGGAATGATGAGCTGGCAAGAGTATAACATCGAGGTAATAGATAATGTTTGTTATGTAGATCAACGACTGACAAAATTCAAAGAAGATCTAATGAAGAAGATTGAAACATGTTATTGAGAAAAGTACCGAGAAAGTTTTAAGCGACAAAATCTATGAATGTGATTAAGCAGAAAAATCTGATGGTGAAGAAGAAAATGATCTACTCATCTATATAAGAGAACATAATTTCTTTAGTAAGAAGCTAGGAAAAAGAAGAAGAAGCTATAGGAATTATGCGTGAACAAGCTTTCATGCATTCTGATCATATTGGTTAGTGAGAACTGAGCTACAGAACAATTACTGAGCTACAAAGAGCTATTACCGATGGACAGTAAGTTGATACAGTATTGAATCTGAAGTGAAATATTGATCAGAAGAATTTTTATGGACTAAATATTGTTCTGTAATTTGCAATTGAAGTTGTATTAAGGTAGGTTATTTTACTGTTACATATTTAACCATTGTATACAGTTCAAATCTCTTAATCGAGTGGACTCTAAAAGTCTTATGATGTATCATTCATAGAATGAACATTGTTATCCTATCAACCCCATAGTGAATGCTTGTTGGAGGATAACTTCTAGTCTAAAATCCTCTAACAAGGTCACACCTGACAGTGTGTTTGTAACCTTTAACAGGGTTGGGTCTTAAGCGACCTTACTTCAGAAGAGTGCACAATTTTGGGTTGCCGGCCCTAGGTGGTTTTTCCCTTTATAGGGTTTCCACATTAAATCTTTCTTGTTATGTGTTGATTTTGATATTTGTTTGTTATCATACTTTGCATGTTACATGCTAGATTTAATCGATAAACTATTATAAGTATTAGACTAGTAATCAGTAAAAAGCACAAACAGTGAGAGTTATTATTTCTTACCGATGAGCAGAAAGTGAAGAAATTGTTTTGAATTATACATTTTGTTTTGGGACATTGGATAACTGATTCACCCCCCCTCTCAGTTATTCTAATAATTGGTATCGGAGCAGTGTTGCTTGGAACAAATTTTTAAAGGACTTAAGCATAAAGGTCTCAAGATGTATAAGAGGGAAGTACCAAAATTGAATAAAGAGAACTTCATAGTATAGAAAAGTAGAATGAAGCTGCACATATCTAGAATTGGGAACTCAGCACTAGAACTAATGGAGAATGGCTACATGCAACCACCCACTGGTCCCCTAACTGTTGATCAACTGAAGGATAAGCATGAACACAATGTTACTATGATGGAACTTGTTGCTGCCTGTACTGATGCTAAATTTGAAGATATCAAGACATGCACAACTGCCAAAGGAATGTGGGATAAGTTAGCACAAATCTACAGTGGAGATCTGAATGTCAAAAGAGCTTGAGCTGAAAGTCTGAGAGGTAGATTTGATGATATGAGAATGAAAGAAGGTGAAAATATTGTTCAATATTCAAATAGACTCAAAGTGGTGGTACATGTTATTAGAGCATCTAATGGAGTAATTGATGATGAAACAGTGATAAGCAAGATTCTCAGAACTTTGCTACCAGTTTATGCAATCAAGATTTCTACAATTCATGAAACAAGAGCTACATCCAACCTTACTCTTGACACTATGATTGGTGAACTTACAACCTTTGAATTAAACAACATTGATAACAGTGTTGTTCCTTCTATTGAATTAGCTTTCATGTCTTCTCTGAAGATTGGAAAGTCTAGTAGGAATGGTAAGAATTGTGATAGTGATGGCAATACCAATGATGAACTTGAAGAGCTTGAAGCACTTATGGCAAGAAGATTGCCAAAAGGAAAAGGAAGGTATAGAGGCAAGCTACCTTTAGCATGCTTTAAATATAAAGAAGTTGGTCACATTGCTACTAGATGTCCTCAGAAGAAAGATGATGATAGATCTAAAGACCGATTTGATGGAAGCTATGGAAGAAGAATAAACAGAGGTTATCGACACAACAACAGAGACGACCGAGATGAAAAAGGCAAAAAGGTATGTTACATAGCCGAAGATATTGAAATTGAATCTGATTCTGATGATGATTTAGAAGTTGTATTTGTTGCTATGAAAGATGATTCAGAAGAGGAAGAGAAACATGAAGAGACAACCCTGATCTCTAAAGTAAGCAAAAATGATACATGGATCATAGACAGTGGCTGCACACATCATATAACTGGTGATGTAGAGAAGTTTGATCATCTTGTTAAATATAATGGAGGATCTATGAGAATGGGAAATGATGCACCTTGTATGGTAAGAGATAAAGGCTCATTGATGATCAATGATAGATTACAATGTGAAAATGCTTATTGGGTAGATGGACTGAACTATAATCTGATAAGTGTGGCACAGTTGAATAATTTAGGCCACCAACTAGATTTTGAGAGAAAAAAGGTGAAGATTTATGACAATGGAGGAAGACTTGTTAGAAATGGTACACAATCTAGAGGTAATCTATTCTATCTTGATATGGATCAGTCTTCTTGTTTGCTAATAAAGGATGAATATGCTTGGTTGTGGCATCAAAGGTTATGCCATGTGAACTTTGACAACATGATCAAGATTAGTAGAAAGAAAAGAGTTAGAGGATTGCCTAACTTGACAAAACTTGATCATGCTATGTGCCATGAATGTCAAAGAGATAAGATGACTAAATCTAGTTTTAAAAGAAAAGACTACTCAACAAAGAAGATACTTGAGTTGGTTCATACTGACCTATGTGGTCCTATGAGAGCTCAGAGCTATTCTAGTGATAAATATTTTATTCTTTTTGTTGATGATTATACTAGACTGATGACTATTATGTTCTTGAAAGAGAAATCTGAAGCTTTCAAAATGTTTAAATGGTATAAAGCTAAGGTAGAGAAAGAAACTGGAAAAAAAATAAAATGTTTGAGATCTGATAAAGGAGGTGAATTCATCTCTGATGAATTTACTAACTTTTGCAATGAGCATGGAATTAAGAGGCAGGTATCTGCACCGAGGACACCTCAGCAAAATGGCATTGCTGAAATAAGGAATAGGTCTATAATTAATTATGCTAGAACACTGATGATACAAAAGAATGTTTCTTAGACATATTGGAGGGAAGCTGTCATCATAGCTGTATATGTTCTTAACCGAGTACAACTGAAGAAGGACTCCAATTGAACACCTTATGAACTATGGTTTGAACACAAACCTACTGTAAGTTATTTAGAATTTTTGGAAGTAAATGCTTTATCTTGAAAGATGAAAGAAATGGAAAATTTGATTCTAAAGGAGATGAAGGGATATTTCTAGGATATTCCACTACAAGTAAAACATACAAATGTTTGAATAAGGTTACAAATAAGATTGTTGAAAGTACTAATGTTCGTGTTGATGAATTTGATGATAAGTACACTGAGGAAAGTAAAAAGGAACCAGAAGACTATGGTAGATTCACTTACATTGAATATCTAGATTATTTACTAACACTGCAAACAATGTCAATTGGTCAGTAGGGAGTCAATGCAGTACAATAGGCACCACAAACCGGTGAACATGAAGAAGCTGCCAAGCAAGAAAATGACCCTGAGCAAGATGAACAAGAAAGGAGAAATCAAGTCTTGGCTAGTTTTGTCAGAAGACATCATCCTAAAACACAAATCATTGGAGATAGACATGTTGGAATGCAAACCAGAAGCAAAACAAGACAAGGTACATGTTTAATTTGTGAATTTGAACCTAAGACTGTGAAAGTTGCATTAGAGAATGAAGAATGGGTTAATGTAATGAAGGAGGAAATAGAAAAAATTGAAAAGAACAAAACATGGTCCTTAGTACCCCGACCAAAAGATAAGAATGTTATCAGTACTAAGTGGATATACAGGAATAAATTGAATGAAAATGGTGAAGCCACAAGAAATAAAGCTAGATTAGTATGCAAGGGATATGCACAGGAGGAAGGCATTGACTATGGTGAGACATTTTCACCTGTTGCTAGATTAGATGGAGTTAGAATGCTACTTGCATATGCTACACATAAGAAATTCAAAGTCTATCAAATGGATGTGAAGTCAACATTTTTAAATGGTATACTTGAAGAAGAAGTCTACATTGAACAACCTGAAGGATTTATTGATCCTGACAATAAAGACATGGTATGTAGATTACATAAATCTTTATATGGACTAAAGCAAGCACCAAGAGCATGGTATGAAATACTGCATACTTACTTATTAAGTATTGGATTTGTTAGAACAAGTGAAAACAATAATTTGTATGTGAAAGGTGATACCGATGACACCATTATCATTGCTGAAATATTTGTTGATGACATTATCTTTGGAGGCTCAGATCTTGTCTACAAGGCATTTGTTGATGAAATGCAAAAGGAATTTGAAATGTCAATGTTCAGAGAGATTAAGTTCTTTCTTGGACTACAAGTGATTCAGCAGAGTGATGGGATATTCATCACACAATCTAAATACATAAAGGAAGTACTGAAGACATTTGGCATGGAAGATGCTAAACCTGTAGGAACATCGATGGCTACTAGATGCAAATCGACAAAGGAGGATGAAACTACTAAGGTAAACTAGACACTGTACCGATCCATGATTGGTAAGTTAATGTACGTAGTTCACAGTAGGCCAGATATAGCACATGCTATAGGAATTGTTGCAAGATTTTCTGCTAATCCTAAAGAATCACACATGATAGCTACAAAAAGGATCTTAAGATACTTGAAAAAAATAGAAAATTATGGATTATGGTATTCTAAGGAAGGGAAGTTTGAACTGAAAGTTTACACCGATGCTGATTGGGCTGGAAATGTGGATGATCGAAAAAGCACCACCGGAGGAGAATTTTTCTTTGGTGAAAGACTTGTAACCAAGACAAGTAAAAAGTAGGCTTGTATTTCTTAGTCTACAGCTGAAGCAAAGTATTTTTCTGCTACTACCAATTGTTCAAACATTTCATATATCAAACAAGTGTTGGAAGGAATGAATGAGGTAATCACTGACCTTGTGATTATATATTGTGACAACACTAGTGCAATTAATATTTCAAAGAATCCTGTGATGCACTCTAAGACAAAGCATATATCTATTAAGTATCATTACTTGAGAGAAAAAGTGCAAGAGAAGCAAGTTAAGTTAGAATTTGTTACATCCAAAGAGCAACTTGCAGATATTTTTACAAAACCCCTACCAAAGGACACATTTGAATACTTGAGGACTAGACTTGGGGTCTATCCCCTGTCTATCGGTCACTAAGGTGATCTGGTTGTTGCATCAACCTACTTTTATCAGAAGATCATTCATGTTGGTGTAGCATAGCTCACACTTTGAATCTTGTTCAAGGTTGTGATTAAAGTTGAGAACTTGAACCGATGAGATATTAGTATACAGAGATACAGAGGAAGTACTGAACACCACAAAGAGTTACTTGGCTACTACAAAGCTGATTGTTTATTTGTTTCTTTGGCATTGTTGTCAAAGGGAGAGATAAACAATATGAAATGAACAAGGGAAAGATAAACTGAAAAGGGGAGAGATTAAACCACATATGAAAAGGAACAAGCATCGGTGACAATTATCTAAGGGAGAGACAATTTGAATGAGATAGAGTACTGAAGATTAGTTACAGAGAACTGAAGCAAGAATAGGAGAATTGAAAAGATCACAACTACAAAAAGGTAAAGTTGTATTACTTAATGCTAGTTCAGTAACATAGTCATTAAACATATTAAGTCTATTCGACTTACAACATTTGTTTACAAAGTTGTAGAATGTATGTTTGGTATGTGTATGGTACATTTCATATTATTTGAGTTGCCATCAATGCCAAAGGGAGAGATTGTTGGACTACAACTGATTTGGAATCTGATTGAAAGATCTATGATTACAAGATCACTGAGAAGTTTCTGATTAGATATGTAATATGATTAAATCAGTATTATGTTGTCATTGATGTCAACTAGTTTGGCAGCACTTATCTTGTAAGTTACTACATCGCGACATCTGAATAAAAGTAGAAAAGAGATGAAGAACAGAGAATTCTACATGAGGAAAGATGTACATGATAGATGAGGATAAGGAACACATTGAGTAACTTATTGATGAGTCTATGACTTGATGATATTGACTTTATTATGTTGCATTCATCTATAATGAAGTATAGAGATGAAAGACACAAAGCAATGCTGTCGGTAAATGAAGCATTTTTAGTATACTGAGTGTAGTGTACATCAACCATAGTATTAACCGAGTAGTGTTCACCGATGCATTCTTTGTTAACCGAGTGGAAAAAAATGAATTAAATGATTAGCTTAAGCCGATAGGAATGATGAGTTGGCAAGAGTATAACATCGAGGTAATAGATAATGTTTGTTACGTAGATCAATGGCTGACAAAATTCAAAGAAGATCTAATGAAGAAGATTGAAATGTGTTATTGAAACAAGTACCGAGAAATTTTTAAGTGGAAAAATCTATGAATGTGATTAAGCAAAAAAATTTGATGGTGAGAAGAAAATGATCTACTCATCTATATAAGAGAACATAATTTCTTTAGTAAGAAGCCGGGAAAAAGAAGAAGCTGCAAGAATTACGCATGAACAAGATTTAATGCATTCTGATCATACTGGTTAGTGAGAACCAATCCATAGAACAATTACCAAGCTACAGAGAGCTATTACCGACGGACAGTAAGTTGATACAGTATTGAATCTTAAGTGAAATATTGATCAGAAGGATTTGTATGGACTAAATATTGATCTGTAATCTACAATTGAAGTTGTATTAAGGTAGGTCATTTTACTGTTACATATTTAACCATTGTATACAGTTCAAATCTCTTAACCAAGTGGACTCTGAAAGTCTTGTGATGTATCAATCATAGAATGAATATTGTTATCCTGTCAACCCCATAGTGAATGCTGGTTGGACGATAACTTCTAGTCTAAAATCCTCTAACAAGGTCACACCTAACAGTGTGTTTGTAACCTTTAACAGGGTTGGGTCTTAACCGACCTCACTTCAGAAGAGTGAACAATTTTGGGTTGCCGGCCCCAGGTGGTTTTTCCCTTTACAGGGTTTCCACATTAAATATTTGGTGTTATGTGTTGATTGTGATATTTGTTTTTTATCATACTTTTCATGTTACATGGTAGATTTGATCGGTAAATTGTTATAAGTATTAGAATAGTAATTGGTAAAAAGAACAAATAGTGAGAGTTATTATTGCTTAATGATGAGTAGAAAGTGAAGAAATTGTTTTGAATTATACATTTTGTTTTGCGACACTAGATAACTGATTCACCCCCCCTCTCAATTATTCTAACAGCTTGCATGTTCTTGAAGAAGAGTCTCTATTTCAGGAGGAAAATGTTGTTCTAGCTATAGAATCTGGTCCTGTTTGCAATAAGGTGGTGGATGAATCTCAAGAGTCCTATTTCTTGGACCATGAGGAGGGGCTAGTTCTGGTTAAAGACCTGATGCAATTTGATAGCTTGGATAAGCTATTGGAGTTTCCAATTGATGAAGAGGAGGATCCTCTAACTACAGAAGAAGAAATTTTATGGCAGACAATCATGGAGGGGCAATGTTTTGAGCAACATGCTAAAGTGATTTTTAAGATGCATACTGAGTAGCAAGAGAGGCCTGGTTTCACACTCTCAAGGGGGTGTCCTATCAGATATCTAGCTCAGATGGGGTGAAACAGGATATCCATTTTCAAAGATTGAATGGAGGGTGATGTCAGAACTCAATTCCATGGTGACTAGGAGCTGGTTCAGCTTTATCAGCCTCCCTGAGAAGACAACACCTATGGACTGATCAAGATTAGTAGTCTAGTCTACTAGATTCAAAATTTGATATGCCAGATAGTTCAGTACATTTTTGTGTTCCATATTCTCTTTGTTGGCATCAAATATGTAGATTTTAATACCCTAAGGAGAATGGGAAGCTATTTCAACAATCTAGTTAATGGGTTTGTTTAACCAGTTTGCTAATACTGGTTAGAATAGGGTAGGGTAGAAGTTTTGTTTCCTGTTTCTCCTAAGTGCCTTAGCACAAGTTTGTTTTCAGCTTTCAGTTCTCAGTGTGGTTTTTGTTAGCAATAAGCTTGAGTAGTCTTCTCAGACAGTCAGCTTCAGTTTTGCTGAGAGAGAAGGAGGTTGTTTTGGTTGGGAGCCAAGTTCAGTTTGAGGCTTAACGACTCTATGCCCAATGGATCTATAAGGCAGCTGGTCAAGATGCTTAGTAGGCAAGCACTCCATAGAGGTCACCAGAATGTTGTCATATTTGTACACACCTTTGGAGGCCTAGTTACTAGATGAGTTATAGTACCCTAGTTTGTGTTATTAAGTGATCTTGCTTAATATTTGTGTTCATTTTTATTGCAAAATACATGAAAGAGAGAGGACATAAACTGCATCTAAGATTACATGTGCCAATATTCTGAATATGTTGTACAAAAGGAAAGAACTGAAAAGGAAACATCTATCTGAGCTCACACATGTTGTGAGCATAGCCATTGCTAGAATTGCATAAATGAGTGAAAATATACATTGTAAGTAGCATAGATACAGGGGCACCAGACATTGCCTGGTAAGGAGTCTATCTCCACTATGTTCTTGATGTGCTCCTATGATCCTGAACCTGCAAAGAGAGACAAAAGAAAGGGGTTAGATGCAATGGATCTAAGCAATGCCTGGTATCATAGTACCTACCTACAAGCATGCATACATGAACTTAGCTATACACCTTTGTTCACGGGCTGTGCTCAGGGCATGTGCTTAGAAGGTGCTACCAGAATAGATGACACCATGTTTTCACTAATGTGTTTGTTCCATGTGTAGATGCAGGTGACAACACCCATGATCAGTATTGAGTCTCCTAGTACCCTACACTAAACAGGTGAGGGTTGTCAGAAGCTCTATTAACATAGAGTTTCTGGGAACCCTAATCATCTCAAGGAGAGGCACTGAATCATGTGGGGGGCACTCAGTAAGTGAGCAGTGTCAGTGGAACACTCATGGATCACAAAGAAAAATAAAAAATAGCATGGTCAAAATAGGGCACTGGCAGATCTAGGAAGCATTCATAATCAGCATGTTAAAGGTACACAAATCAAGGAAGGTACATTGCATCATAAAATTAGTTTCAAGTCTACATATCATAAGAATGCTATAGCATGAGCATATCAAACATGTATATTAGGCATGAACATGATAAATATAATGAACCAAATAGTGTTACTAAATAAGCAGTGATTCACAAGTACTAATAGCAAGAATGAAGAGGTCATGATATCTTTGAATTCATAATGGTGAAGGATCTCAGTGAAGTAATAATATGTTAGCAATGCAATGCCCAAGATCCAACTCTCAGCTCTAAAATTCAAATAGTGAAGCAAATTCAATAAACAATAAAGTAATGTAGTTTACAGGCTAGCATTATTGCAAAACATGAATGAACATAGTAGTGAAATAGCAATAGCACTCAGAGCCTGTGCCATAGATTGCCTTGGCTCCAAGACATTAACAGTCAACACAATTGGGAGTCCAGCAAGCCATAATAGTCAAACTAGGTGTGGTATCAGTGCCCCATAGTAATTATCATGCAGTAATAGGCTAGACAAATATGCGACCCTAAGAGCCCACATAATGATCAAAACGTGGTACCCTATCTATTTCACAAGTTGTAAAGCCATAAACGTAGCACATACTTCAAAGGAGGCATCAATTAAACAAAGGAACAATGATTCCTTAGCTCATGGGACATGCATTAAGGAGTCAATAGAGAACCATGCAATCCGAGCCCCGTGTATAAAAGCACCATGAAGTAACATAAAGCATCTAAATCAAGTCATCAAAGGGCTATACAAAGTTGTAATGTGAACAGACATCAAAGAAAGATAGATACATGTTCTTGGTCTATGGCCTTATAGAACTAACACACAAGCATGTGGGATGAGTGGCACCGGCAATAGAGTTGTGCCCTCCTTCACGGGTTCTCAATATTTAGACAATGAGTTCAAGACACCTTAGCACCCATGGCTGCCCAAGGTTTATTAGCATGTTCAACACAAAACCAAAACACGAAGCAATGTATAGTGGGACAAGCTCATGATTTCTCTAAGCATTCAATGTTACCAAGCATGATAATAAAACTCAGGCACGGGGCATGGTGCCATATAACCACATGAAAATGAATAGACACAGAAAAATAGGGCAAGTTGGAACACAATCTCAGTACCCTGGCTCATGGCATTATGACCAGCAAGAGGTACCTAGGGCACATCATTAGTGCTCCAAATGATGATAATATGAAAAGAAAGAACTAAAATTTTATGGAAAGCATAATGCCCTATGCTCATGGGCTGTCATAGTTCGAAATGGAAGTATTACCTGTGATGCAGATGGAGATACTATCATACAGTGTTGTGCAAAATGCAGAGATACTACAACAATGATATCAAATATAGGATGATTCATGTGCATTATACCATAGAAAACCATGCCCTAGTTAAGAATGAAATGTTGCGAATAAAAATAGGGAGTTCCTGCTAGGAATTCCATATCCATATTATTGAATATGCACTCACAGGGAAACACAATGCCATCACTGTGTAATAGGATCGATACCATAGAAGACAATACGAAGCAGTGCTACTATGGAAATATAGTGATGTCATTACATTAAATCAAACACACAATGGAGGCACAAAAAACCCTTGAATGCAGAAATCCCAGGCTCACAAGGTCACAGTGCCTTCAAGGGATCAACAGAGAATGAGAATGAAGAATGCAAGCTAGAACCAATTCCTACCTAATAGCATGGTGCCACAAATTTGAAGGGTGTTGTTTCCAAATTTGAACTTAGAAGCTACCAGAAGAAGATAGAAGCTTGCCAAGTGCAGATTCGAGAGGTCTTAGTGCTAGCCGTGGTTTCTTTCCTTTTGTGAAGGAGGGGTTTTACGTTTTGATTGATTAATATATTCTCCCCTTTTCCTAGGGTTGAGAATTATTGTTTCTTCTTTTCTAAGTATTTCAAAGGGCATGGGATTTATTTAACATAGGGCCATTAATATATTTATCCCTTTTTGGGTTAATATATTAATTGTTTTATTTTGATGCCAATTGATTTTCATAACATGGTGTAAATTGTGAGTCAATTTTTGACTTAGGAGATAAATTTTTTAAAATCCATGTTTAATTTTGAGGTGGGGGGTTAAATGTTTTAAATGTAAATGTCATTGCTCTTGCCATTGTAAGATATTGACAAGTGGTGTTTTTATAAACCCTTGTCAGAGATCATTTATAAGGCATGACTTAGTGGATGGAATAGTCTTCTTTGACTATCTATTTTAGGGATCCCACTTTTTCCGCCCCCCTAGAATCTCAGAAATCTAGCACATGAATTTGTGATGGCATGATCATGGGCCTATTTGCAAGAAGATAGAAGCTTGCCAAGTGCAGATTCGAGAGGTCTCAGTGCCAGCCATGGTTTCTTTCCTTTTGTGAAGGAGGGGTTTTAAATTTTGATTGATTAATATATTCTCCCCTTTTCCTAGGGTTGAGAATTATTATTTCTTCTTTGCTAAGTATTTCAAAGGGCATGGGATTTATTTAACATAGGGCCATTAATATATTTATCCCTTTTTGGGTTAATATATTAATTGTTTTATTTTGATGCCAATTGATTTTCATAACATGGTGTAAATTGTGAGTCAATTTTTGACTTAGGAGATAAATTTTTTAAAATCCATGTTTGATTTTGAGGTGGGGGATTAAATGTTTTAAATGTAAATGTCATTGCTCTTGCCATTGTAAGATATTGACAAGTGGTGTTTTTATAAAACCTTGTCAGAGATCATTTATAAGGCATGACTTAGTGGATGGAATAGTCTTCTTTGACTATCTATTTTAGGGACCCCACTTTTTCCGCCCCCGTAGAATCTCAGAAATCTGGCACACGAATTTGTGATGGCATGATCATGGGCCTATTTGCAATTATTTTTCCATCTTTAGGAGGTGGTGGTCATGAATGCAAATGCAGATAGGTTTTCTTTTTATACCTCTTACCTTTGGTGATTGAGGCTAGTTCTTCTTTCCCTCTTTCTTGGAGGTGAATGCTTGTAGCCTTGGAGAAGCAGATTGATTTATTTTGGCTCCTTTCATTGAAGATGATATAGTATTCCTTCTCATTCCCATTATTTTTGAGTTTTCCCATTTGAATTCATGTTAAAGTTATTGTGATCTTGTCATCCTTTACTTTGCATGTCTGTTCAAGTTGAATGTTCAAGAAGGTGTTTTTGCAGTTATTGTTATAATCTGTGTACATTTGGTTTTAAATTGTGGAAGTTTTCCCTTCTTTTAACATGACTACCTCTTTATTTCAAGAATTTTTAAGGCAGACAGGGTCAAGTTGTGAGTTACGAGATTATTTTAAGTGTCATTGTGAGTTCTTTTTCAATCTGTGGATCTACTAAGTTCGGTGAATCACCTAGTTTTAGTTTCATTTTCATGCACTCTCTCTCCCTTTTCCTTCAAAGTTTAGTCAAGTTTCAGGTGATTCAAAGGGGAAGTCAGCCCCTAATCCGGATGTCTATTCTCGAATAGGTTATTCACAACCTGAGAATAGTCCCATGTTTCACGGGATTGCTAGGTGCTACACTTAGCCATACTCAGGTGCAATCCCTAGTGACAATAGTTTTTTAGCACACCATGTGGGACAACTTTGTTTCCTATCATTCACTAGGATTTTGGTGTGATACTAAGTGCAATCAGCCCTTAAGAGGTAGTTTTTTTCAAACACCACGGAGACTCTAAGAAAAATCTTCTGGTTTTAGCAGTTCAAGTGCTGATGAGTTTCAGGAAATATCTTTTTACCAGCTCATTTGATGAGCAAGCATGTCAATACCTAATGCATATTCTCCCTATCACCCCCCATATCATGAGAAACCTACCTATGTTCCAGCATTCATTCCATATCAATCTGGCCAAGCAGCAACATATAACCAAAATGGCCCACAAACAACAAGTTACCAGCATGCACTAACATACTCTCCCACCCAGCATCAAGCATCCTGGCAGCATTCCTATCAACTGCCCTATGAAAATCACCATTGCAATCCTCAGAATCAGCCTAATGCCACTTCAGATTCAAACTCCATATCCTCTATTTTGACAATTTTTTGGGAGGAGATGAGCTCTTTCATGAAAGACTATGTGGAGATGGTGGCTCAGAAAGAGGAGCTCACAAGGTAGCTACATAACCAGTTAGCAATGCATGAATAGATCCTTGAAGAGAAGAACAACCTGATCCTGACATGAGAGAAGGTTTATAAGAGGAGTCTTGAAGACCATCAAGAATTCATAAGGAGTATCTATGAGATAGCTACAAAGAATGAGGAGAATCTCCAAAAAGAGTTAGCAGAAAAGGATGAATTTCATGATCATAAGTAGGAGACACTTGCCAAGAAGATTGTAGAAAAGGATCAATTGATTAAGAATCTATTGGCACAAGTACCAAGGCAAGAAGATCAAGAAGTGGTTGCTGCCCCAATGCAAGATAGATCACTAGAGGAAGGTAATAAAGACTTAATACAGTCTTGGAGGCCCTCATGGACTATGTATCTGGGTTACGAGATGCCAACTCTTTTTAACGAGGAGACCCACAAGGAGATGCCTCATACTGCTGAAGAGAACCTAGAAACTTTGCAGATCAGACAAGAGACTCACAAGGTTCAAATCCCAAGTTTCTTGCCTGGTAAGTCCACTAGCACTCCTATTGAAATTCCAAGCTTCAGGATTTCTCCTTTAGTTCATAAACCTAGTCAATAGGAGCCTAATCTACATGCACTTTTAGGGCCTATACTTGATCCTATCCTAGATTTCCAGCCACCTGATCCTATTCCTATAGAGGAGACACCTAAGAGTTTTGACTTTTTAAATGATAGTGAGCCTGTCCTGCAGAAGATAAAGCCCTATAAGCCACTTCCTAAAGAGTCCCCTACACCTCATAGCATTTTAGGCCACCAAAAAGAAGATGATTTTTGTCCCTTAGATGTACTTTTTCATGATGATCATGAGGAACAAGTAGACTTGTTACATGTTGATAAATTAGAGCAGCTAGATAAGAATCATGAAGCAAATGAGGGAGAGACCCTAACTGATTTGTTTGAAGAAATGCCTTCTTATATTGAACAAGATGAAGTAGCACAAGATTTACTAGTTGAGCTCTCTACTTATGATAAGAAAGATACAACTACTGCTAACTTAGAACAATAAGATGATTTTGATTTCATAATTGATGCTTTTGCTCAACTCTTGTTGATGTTGCTAATCTTCCTGAAAAGGATAATAGCTTGCATGTTCTTGAAGAAGAGTCTCTATTTCAGGAGGAAAATGTTGTTCCAGCTATAGAATCTGGTCCTGTTTGCAATAAGGTGGTGGATGAATCTCAATAGTCTTATTTCTTGGACCATGAGGAGGGGCTAGTTCTGGTTAAAGACCTAATGCAATTTGATAGCTTGGATAAGATATTGGAGTTTCCAACTGATGAAGAGGAGGATCCTCTAACTATAGAAGAATAAATTTTATGGTAGACTATCATGGATGGGCAATGTTTTGATCAGCATGCTGAAGTGATTTGTAAGATGCATACTAAGCAACAAGAGAGGCCTGGTTTCACACTCTCAAGGGGGTGTCCTATCAGATATCTAGCTTAGATGGGGTCAAACAGGATATCCATTTTCAAAGATTCAATGGAGGGTGATGTCAAAACTCAATTCCATGGTGACCAGGAGCTTGTTCATCTTTATCAGCCTCCATGGGAAGACAACACCTATGGACTGATCAAGGTTAGTAGTCTGGTCTACTAGATTCAAAAGTTGATATCCCAGATAGTTTAGTACATTTTTGTGTTCCATAGTCTCTTTGTTGGCATCAAATATGTAGAGTTTAATACCCTAAGGAGAATGGGAAGCTATTTCAACAATCTAGTTAATGGGTTTGTTTAACTAGTTTTCTTATACTGGTTAGAGTAGGGTAGGGTAGAAGTTTTGTTTCCTATTTCTCCTAAGTGCCTTAGCACAAGTTTGTTTTCAGCTTTTAGTTCTCAATGTGGTTTCTGTTAGCAATAAGCTCGACCTGTCTTCTCAGACAGTCAACTTTAGTTTTGTTGAGAGAGAAGGAGGTTGTTTTGGTTAGGAGCCAGGTTCAGTTTGAGGCTTAATGAGTCTATGCCCCATGGATCTATAAGGTAGTTGGTCAAGATGCTTAGTAGGCAAGCACTCCATAGAGGTCGCCAGAATGTTGTCATATTTTTACACACCTTTGGAGGCCTAGCTACTAGATGAGTTATAGTACCCTAGTTTGTGTTATTAAGTGATCTTGATTAATATTTGTTTCATTTTTTTTGCAAAATACATGAAAGGGAGAGGACATAAACTGCCTCTAAGATTACATGTGCCAATGTTCTGAATATGTTGTACAAAAGGAAAGAACTGAAAAGGAAACATCTATTTGAGCTCACACATGCCATGAGCATAGACATTGCTAGAATTGCATAAATGAGTGCAAATATACATTATAAGGAGCATAGATGCAGGGGTACTAGACATTGCCTGGTAAGGAGTCTGTCTGCACTATGTTGCCAATGTGCTCCTATGATTCTAAACCTGCAAAGAGAGAGAAAAGAAAGGGGTTAGATCCAATGGATCTAAGCAATGCCTGGTATCACAGTACCTACCGACAAGCATGAATACATGCACTCAACTATACACCTCTGTTCATGGGCTATGCTCAGGGCATGTGCATAGAAGGAGCTACCAGAATAGATGACACCATGTTTTCACTAATGTGTTTGTTCCATGTGTAGATACAAGTGACAACACCCATGATCAGTATTGAGTCTCCTAGTACCCTACACTGAACCGGTGAGGGTTGTCAAAAGCTCTATTCCCATAGAGTTTATGGGAACCCTAACCATCTCAAGGAGAGGCACTAATTCATGTGGGGGGCACTTAGTAAGTGAGCAGTGTCAGTGGAACACTCATGGATCACAAAGAAAAATAAAAAATAGCATGGTCAAAACAGGGCACTGGCAGATCCAGGAAGCATTCATCATCAACATGTTAAAGGTACACAAATCAAGGAAGGTACATTACAACATAAAATTAGTTTCAAGTCTGCATATCATAAGAATGCTATGTCATGAGCATATCAAACATGTATATTGGGCATGAACATGATAAATATAATGAACCAAATAGTGTCACTAAATAAGCAGTGATTCACAAGTACTAATAGCAAGAATGAAGAGGTCATGGTATCTTTGAATTCATAATGGTGAAGGATCTCAGTGAAGCAATAATATGTTAGCAATGCAATGCCCAAGATCCAACTCTCAGCTCTAAAATTCAAAAAGTGAAGCAAATTCAATGAACAATAAAGTAATGTAGTTTACATGCTGGCATTATTGCAAAACATGAATGAACATAGTGGTGAAATAGCAATAGCACTCAGAGCCCGTGCCATAGATTTCCCCAGCTCCAAGACATTAACAGTGAACACAATTGGGAGTCCAGCAAGCCATAATAGTCAAACAAGGTGTGGTATCAGTGCCCCATAGTAATTATCATGGAGTAACACGCCAAAAAAATATGTGACCCCAAGAGCCCACATAATGATCAAAATGCAGTGCCCTATCTATTTCATGAGTTGTAAAGCCATAAATGCAGCACATACTTCAAAGGAGGCATCAATTAAACAATGAAATAGTGATTCCTTAGCTCGCGGGACATGCATTAAGTAGTCAACAATGAACCATGCAATTAGAGCCCCCTGTATAAAAGTACCATGAAGTAACATAAAACATCTAAATCAAGTGCATCAAAGGGCTATGCAAAGTTGTAATGTGAACAAACATCAAAGAAAGATAGATACATGTGCTTGGTCCGTGGCCTTATAGAAGTGACACACCAACATGTGGGATGAGTGGTGCCGGCAATAGAGTCGTGCCCTCCTTCACGGGTTCTCAATATTTAGACAATGAGTTCAAGACACCTTAGCACCCATGGTTGCCCAAATTTTATTAGCATGTTCAACACAAAACCAAAATGTGAAGCAATGTATGGTGGGACAAGCTCATGATTTCTCTAAGAATTCAATCTTCCCAAGCATGATAATAAAACTCAGGCATGGGGCATGGTGCCATATAACTGCATGAAAATGAATAGACACAGCAAAATAGGGCAAGTTGGAACACAATCTCAGTACCCTGGCTCGCGACATTACGACCAGCAAGAGGTACCTAGGGCACATCATCAGTGCTCCAAATGATGATAATATGCAGAGAAAGAACTAAAATCTTATGGAAAGCATAACGCCCTATGCTCATGGGCTGTCATAGTTTGAAATGGAAGTATTACCAGTGATGCAAAGAGAGATACTATCATACAATGCTATGCAAAATGTCATGCCCCGCAAGGGAACCGGGGAAGAAAACAAAGATTCTCTTTGTTAAAGAAAACCTAAGTAATAATTTATGGAAAAATTTTGAACTTTAAAAAGAATTATGTAATCAAAACTTTAACTTAGATTCTTTCCAACATACATCTTAAACATAAAGTTCACATTTCCCTTTTCCCTTCTTCCTAAGTCTACCCATTCCAATTACATCATTTTGAAATACATCATTGATTACATTGCATTCAACTCCTCATAAAAGGTAACAAGATTATGCATCATGAAATATAATCACAAGGCCTTCGTTCTTCAAATCTGGTACATAAGCAAGCATGAATCTTCAAGCATGTATCTGCAAAAGATACCTCGATAAAAATGTTTACCACCCAACCACGTGGGTACCTATAAGGCCCACTCCCCCGTGCTAGGAGATAAACACCAAGGTCCACAAAGAAGGAATAGCTAGGCCAAACCTAGGGTTGGGTAATCTTTCCCAAAATAGCAAATGAAAAGAGAGTCAAAGTATAGATCTTTCCCAAAAGGTTCTAAGGCTTGGGTAGAAACTCTAAGCAACAACCTAAGTGAGTGTCATCACATAGCCCTCACCCCTTGGGTTGTCCTGGTACTAGCCACTCTGGGCCCCGGCCCCCAAGTAGGCACATGCGGGATCGAATGCCTTTCATATAGACAAGTGCCATTCGATCGTACCTACGCATAGGTACCTTCTCCCACTCCCATCCATAGCCTTTACTAGCACTAATGGCATGGGCGAGGCACATTTAATCTTTTAATGTTTTAACCCATTCCCATCAGTTTAATTAAATTTCCACTTGTTAAATAACTCTTCAGTCGGTTATCCTGGTTCTAGCCACTTTAGGGCCCCGGCCCCGCACTGAGAGCCACTCACTAGGTGTCGTTAGGTTTTCTACCCTCAACCCATACATCACAATTACATCATACACATAGAAAAAAACATATTGCAAACACATTTGAGAACTACTACCAAGAGTTGAAAATAATAGGATAGTTATGTATGTTTAGAGAAATTAGGTATGTTAAGAATGTTTAGAATGTCTTGACTCTAAACCCTAAACTGCTCCTTACAAACATTCTATCTCAATAAAGACATCTAAATGTACTGAAAATAATCTCCACTAAACAAGGAATGAACAATCTTCAGGTTTAAACAAAATTACTTTCTAAACCTAAAACCTGGCTAATCCTGAAAATTGACTAAGTCTGATTTAATTAAAAATCTGAAATTTAAAAGTTACAACTTAACTCCTAGGAACCTGAAACCTATTCCAATGGATTCAAAGGGTACCTAATCCCTTTATACAAGTATATCTTAAAGTATAAGTAAAGTACGTAAACTTATACTTAAATGTTATAATTGTATAAAGTCTGAATCCTATTTTCCTCGGTTAGCACACTACCGACCTAGCTCGGTTAACACACTACCGACCTAGCTCGGTTGACACTTTACCGACCTCACTCGGTTCACACATTACCGACCTTACTCAGTTAACACTGAGCCGACCTAACTCGGTAAACACTTTACCGACCTAACTCGGTTAACACTGAGCCGACCAAACTCGGTAAACACTTTACCGACCTAACTCGGTTAACACTGAGCCGACCAAACTCGGTAAACACACTAAGCCAACTGGAACTGCAGAGAATGACTGTCAACTTTGTCTTGCGGGTAAAACTGGGTGTTATGGGGACTAAGGTTGTCTAATATGAGCACGACCCATTTGAGATATCCCAGTTTCCCTTTAGAAATGGCCCATCAATCCTCCCTACCTATCTAACAAATATATTCTAGATCTGGGAAAAGAAAGGGTGGCACATATATGGACATGAAACAGTAAGGTTGCAACAAAAGTTCTAAACTCTGGAAGCGTTCATAATACATCCAGTGATAGTAAAATACACTACCCTACCAGATCAAACCACCTCTACCCTACCAGATCAAAACCACTTCTACCCTACCAGGGAGGTTTCACCACAGTGAACATACAGACATTCGTAAAATAACTTTCCACAAACACATTTCAAATACATAGAAAATAAAACATATATATATATATATATTTTGCAACCATAGCATAATATACAGAAACTTTTCCAGAAATCTAGATTTTACTTTCATTCTACAAGATAAATCTACTTCTCAGGATGGATTCCAACCTGGAGTCCTGCGAAGACCAGTTGGAGAAGAAGGAAGATCAAACCCTCTCCAATGCTTCCAACACTCCTTTGAATCCCTTTGCTCACAATCTTCCAGCCTCTACCCGTAACAATCCAAAATGCCAAACTCACAGGATAAATTTTCTACAATAATAATACTAATCCTCTTCTCCCAACTCCCTTTTACACAGGAAATCTTTCCTGTAAATAGGAT
Source organism: Chamaecyparis obtusa (assembly GCA_027943335.1). NCBI lineage: Eukaryota > Viridiplantae > Streptophyta > Pinopsida > Cupressales > Cupressaceae > Chamaecyparis > Chamaecyparis obtusa. Next base: position 136,574 of record BSBK01000438.1, on the reverse strand, counting down.
GGAGGAGGTGGTTGCACAGGTAATCCAACTGGTGCAACCATCTCAACTATCCATCCGTTAAAGAGATGGTTTTGAAAACTCATTCCCGTAAAGGAATAAATAAACTATAATCTAAGTCCTTAAATTTAAGGATATTAAAATAAGTATTATAATCTTAAAACAATTTATTAAATTATTTAACTATGGTAATAGGATAATCCTATTTACCATACCGCTAATTGATCTAATTATTTATTAATATAATAAATGATTACATGGTAATAATTATATATAAATATATGTATGCATATGCATATGTGTGCACCCATATGCCTATGTGTACATATATTATTATTATAATAAATATTATTACAAGCACAATATTATTATTATAAAACATATTATTATTTTTATTGCTATAGACTCTTTGTCATTATTAGTATTATAAAATAATACCATAAATAAGGTACATTATTATTAATGTTAAACATTAGAATAACATTATTATAAACTATATTGTTTATTCATACCTTAATCCCCATTCTAAAATATATATGCATATATTAAGTAGCCACTAACATAGGTTAGAATTTTACCACTATTATTATTTAAAACCTCTTATTATTAATATTTCCTTAGACATTAAAATACCATAAAATTAATCCTTATCATGGGTATTAAAACCACATGATTTAATTGCACTCAAAAATCGCTCCTAATGAGATATGCTACTAAATCATACCCTCAAATGAACAATAATCTACATCCATGATCTACTAACAGAATTGAACATATCATGAAGGCAAGAACTAGCTACAAGATCCACAATTTCATCAATTACAAAACCACATAAGACATTCACACAAGGGACTGACTCGACACTTCCCACCTAAGGATAAAAGGATCAAAGGTGAAGTTTCTTCCTGTGGACTGGTGATACCTCCGTAACAACAACAACGATCGAGGATTTTGAGGGATCGCTCAGACCTGTGAAGCCAGGTGGAGACGACACCCGGTACCTGCAATCCTGCATCACCAAGAAGAGATACATATATATATACATATGGAGATACAAATCAGATATATGCAAGTAGATGACCAGGATCGATACATCGTGTGGACCTCAACTAAGTGAGTAACTACGACTTCATCCTGGAGTCATGAAAAACACATCAGACACATTCATGAAACATAAAACATCATGATAGTGGTTAGATTCAAATAATTGGGTTAGATCCATATAAAAATAGATAATTTTCTAATCTCATAAACATGTAATTACTAACCATAAATGAGCATATTCATCATGTCATCATCCACAAAACATAAATGTAAATGTATAGTCTTGACCATAATAATAATAAAATGTCCAAATCAGAAAAGTCTAAGTATCACCATAGGAGAGGTATTACACAAAATGTAGAGATACTACAGCAGTGATATCAAATACAGGATGATTCATGTGCATTATACAATAGAAAACCATGCCCTAGTTAAGAATGAAATGTTGTGAATCAAAATAGGGATTTCCTGCTGGGAATGCCATATCCATAGTATTGAATATGCACTCATAGGGAAACACAATGCCATCATTGTGTAATAGGATCGATACCACAGAAGACAATACGAAGTAGTGCTGCTATGGAAATACAATGATGTCATTACATTAAATCAAACACACAATGGATGCACAAAAAACCCTTGAATGCAGAAATGCTAGGCTCACAAGGTCACGGTGCCTTCAAGGGATCAACAGAGAATGAGAATGAAGAATGCAAGCTAGAACCAGTGCCTACCTAACAGCATGGTGCCATGAATCCGAAGGGTGTTGTTTTCAAATTTGAACTTAGAAGCTTCCAGAAGAAGATAGAAGCTTCCCAAGTGCGGATTCAAGAAGTCTCAGTGCCAGCCGCAGTTTCTTTCCTTTTGTGAAGGAGGGGTTTTACATTTTGATTGATTAATATATTCTCCCCTTTTCCTAGGGTTGAGAATTATTATTTCTTCTTTGCTAAGTATTTCAAAGGGCATGGGTTTTATTTAACATAGGGCCATTAATATATTTATCCCTTTTTGGGTTAATATATTAATTGTTTTATTTTGATGCCAATTGATTTTCATAACATGGTGTAAATTGTGAGTCAATTTTTGACTTAGGAGATAATTTTTTTAAAATCCATGTTTGATTTTGAGGTGGGGGGTTAAATGTTTTAAATGTAAATGTCATTGCTCTTGCCATTGTAAGATATTGACAAGTGGTGTTTTTATAAACCCTTGTCAGATACCATTTATAAGGCATGACTTAGTGGATGGAATAGTCTTCTTTGACTATCTATTTTAGGGACCCCACTTTTTCCGCCCCCCTAGAATCTTGAGAATCTAGCACATGAATTTGTGATGGCATGATCATGGGCCTATTTGCAGTTATTTTTCCATCTTTAGGAGGTGGTGGTCATGAATGTAGATGCAGATAGGTTTTCTTTTTATACCTCTCACCTTTGGTGATTGAGACTAGTTCTTCTTTCCCTCTTTCTTGGAGGTGAATGCTTGTAGCTCTGGAGAAGCAGATTGATTTATTTTGGCTCCTTTCATTGAAGATAATATAGTATTCCTTCTCATTCCTATTATTTTTTATTTTTCCCATTTGAATTCATGTTAAAGTTATTATGATCTTATCATCCTTTACTTTGCATGTCTGTTCAAGTTGAATGTTCAAGAAGGTGTTTTTGCAGTTATTGTTATAATCTATGTACATTTGGTTTTAAGTTGTGGAAGTTTTCCCTTCTTTTAACATGAATACCTCTTTATTTCAAGAATTGTTAAGTTAGACAGGGTCAAGTTGTCAGTTACCAGATTATTTTAAGTGTCATTGTGAGTTCTTTTTCAATATGTGGATCTACTAAGTTTGGTGAATCGCCTAGTTTTAGTTTCATTTTCATGCACTCTCTCTCCCTTTTCCTTCAAAGTTCAGTCAAGTTTCAGGTGATTTAAAGGGGAAGCCGGCCCCTAATCCAAAGGTCTATTCTCGAATAATTTACCCACAACCTGAAAATAGTCCCATGTTTCATGGGATTGCTAGGTGCTACACTTAGCCATACTCGGGTGCAATCCCTAATGACAACAATGACCATTCTAATGATGATATTGAAAAAAGGCTTTAGGATCAAAGGATTTGGATGCTATTGTAGTAGGTAAAAGAGGTTGAATAGGAGGTAAAGTAATCATATTAGTAGTTAACAACCTATTCATAATAGAATGTAAAGATTCAGAGAGAGGAGTAAACATACGATTTAAATGAAAAGCAGTGGATGCAGAAGTGGAATTGTGAGATGCAATGACAACTTGATTAACAACTGTATTCGCTTGTTTATTTATCTTGACATAATTGTTGAGTTTTTTAAATTTGTTCTAGATTAGGAGCTGCATCACTCTTATCAACTAGAATAGGAGCCATTGGAGTGTTTCTCTCATATTGACTCACTTGTAATTGATAATGATGAAGCGCTGCACAAAGTTGTTGAAAAGAGGTAAATTGAGTAACCATAATCTTAGCTCTAATATCCTTTTGTAAATTTGAAATAAACATACATTGAATATCCATATCAGGAATAGGATAAGAAATCTAAACATGCAAATGCTTAAATCTACCAATGAGTTCAGTCAATTTTTCCTTAGTGTTTCGTTTACAATGCATCAAATCAGTCAATGATGCAGGAGCATCCTGGGTGTGAGAGCAATCTTGCATCACCCAAAAAAAAAAATATATATTTCTATTTTTATATTCAATAAGGGTTATTTTGTGCAGAGCTGCTATTTATGGAAAGTTACTATTTTTGGTAATTTTCGTATGTGCTCAGAATGATCTGATTTCTTTCTTGGAGGTTCATTTTGGTTACATAAGTCTACCAGTAAAGTTTCATTGCCAGATCAAGTGTATATTGGAAGATATTGAGGATTTTCGGTATTGGCAGCAGGGTACAGAAACTTTGAACTCAGTTTTGAAGGCTTTAGAGACCCCGGATGAGGTCAAAAATTTGGGTGACGGGCGCTTGCATTGGTCAAGCCTGTAGAGCGCTTCGTGGCATTTTCGAAATGGGGTTATAATAGCCGATCGGGTCAACTGGTGATGACTTATGGTCTTCGGAAGTTGGGCCACCTAAAATGGCAGAAAATAATTTTCTTCAAAATTTTTGTTCGGGTTTCAAAGGTTATCTTGAGCCGACTATAATGTAATAAAATGTAAAATAAAATAATTCTAAGTTTGGTCGGCCTTATTGGCTAAAATTCTGGAACCTTCCCAGGCGGTGGAAAATTGCCTATATAAGGAAGGCTGTATTATTGTCTTAGGCAGTTCAGAATAGTTCTGGGTAGTAGATCTAGGTATTGATTTGAGGCTTTGTCCTACAGAATATTGTAAGGAATGCCCATGTGGCTTTGCATATTGTAATTCTGAAAGTTTGTAATTCCACATTTGTGGAGATAATAAGAAGCCAATTTTCTGTTCTTGCATATTATTGTTGTTGTTTCTCTATTTCTGTTATGTGTTTGTGGTGTTAAGGGGGAGCACCCTTCATCAAGTGGTATCAGAGCAGAGGTTCTTGAGTGTGTAAATAGATCGCCGATTGTGAGGTAGTTTGCACCAGGACCATGGTTTGGGTTTCAGCGCGCATCGTGAAAATGCCTCCACGAAGAGAACGTGGCAGAAGAGCTGGTGTTGTGACACCTGAGGTTAGAGAGCTGTGGAGACAAGTGCGAGCATTGCAAGAAGAGATTCGCAGAGGAATGAATTTTAATGTCAGAGATGAAAGCGAGGATGAAGCCGAAGAAGAATATCAAGAAGGAGAAGTTGAAATTGTGAACCAGGAGGAAGAAAGACTTTTTCGGGCGATTTCCAAGATTGGGAAAAGACCTAAGATTGAGGTTCCCACATTTTCTGGAAATCTTAACCTAGAGGAATTGATCGACTGGATCAATGAATGTGAGGAATATTTTGAGTATGAAGATGTTGAGGATCTTGACAGGGTCAAATTTGCGAAGGCCAGACTGAAAGGTCATGCGAAGATATGGTGGCAAGAGATTCAGTTGGAGCGAAATAGAAGGGGAAAGGAGAAAATCACGAGATGGGATCGAATGGTGGATAAATTGAAGCGACAGTTCATTCCTATTGATTATGAGCTTGACCTACTGAAGAAAATGCAGAGTTTGAAGCAAGCAGGAAGATCTGTTCAAGAGTATACAGAGGAGTTCTATCGACTTCTCATCAGAACAGGCCATGCAGAAGCTGACAAGGAGAAAGTTGCCCGATACCTTAATGGGTTAAGGCCAAGCATTCAGGAGGAGCTGAATCTGGTTCGAATGAATAGTATTGAAGAGGCATACCATTTTTCCCTAAAAGTAGAGGAAAAGCTAAACAAGAAGTTTGAGAGAAGATAAAATGGAAGAGGTCGCGGTGGACGATCTGGTGGACGGTCATATGGTGGCTGAAATGAAGATCTGAAAAAGAAGGATGAGGCCAGTAGCAGTCAGAATCAGCGAGGAAATAATTCCAATCGCTTCCAGGATCAGAATAATAGAGATCAGAGAGGAAGAGGAAGAGGACAAGGATCTGGAAGAGGTGGCTTCCGTGGAACATGTTTTCACTGTGGAGAAGAAGGTCATAGGGCATTTGAATGTCCTCAGTGCCAAGGCAGAACAGACAGGAGAAATGAAGGCCAGGCCAGAGTTGCACATGTAGATGAAGATGCTATATCGTCAAATTCTGAAGATGCTGAAAGAGGAGAAATGCTAATTAATAGAAGAGTCTTGTTGAGTGGTGAGAATGAACCTAAACAAAGGAGGAGCCTGTTTCACACCAGGTGCAAGTGTGAAGGTAAATGTTGTGATGTGATTATTGATAGTGGAAGCACTGACAAGTTGGTGTCAGAAGAGATGGTGACAAAGTTGAAGCTCAAGAGACAGAAACACCCACATCCATATCAGATTGCCTGGGTACAGGATGACCACAAGGTCATGGTCAATGAACAATGCCTGGTGAAGTTCAAGATTGGCGGATACCAAGATGAGGTATTGTGTGATATCATATCTATGGATGCATGTCATATGTTGTTGGGTAGACCGTGGCAATTTGATAGATGTGCTGTACACGATGGTCGTGCGAATACCTATTCCCTGACAAAGGATGGAGTGCGACATAAGCTAAAGCCATTGAAGGAGACTGAAGAAAAGGTATGTGGTAATGCAAGAATAACATTTGTTGATGGAAGAAAATTCTTAGATGGTATGAGGCATGAGCATGTGTGTTTTACTTTAATTCCAAAAGTTGGTAAAGAAGAAGTAGAGGATGTACCTGTAGAGGTTGCAGATTTGTTGAATGAGTTTCAGGATATTGTATCTGATAATGTACCTGATGGATTACCACCGGTAAGGAAGATCAGTCATCAGATGGATCTGATTCCAGGAGCCAGTTTGCCAAACAAGGCAGCACACAGAATGACACCAGCAGAAAGTGAAGAGTTGAACAGACAAGTACATGAGTTATTGCAGAAAGGGTTGATTCGAGAGAGTCTAAGTCCCTGTGCTGTACCAGCAGTATTAACACCAAAGAAGAATGGAGAGTGGAGGATGTGTACAGATTCCAGAGCAATAAACAAGATCACAATCAAGTATAGGTTTCCATTGCCACGAATGGATGATATTATGGATTGTTTGAGTGGAGCTGTGTATTTCTCAAAGATAGATCTGAAGAGTGGATATCACCAGATTCAGATCAGAGGAGATGAATGGAAGACTGCCTTCAAGACAAAGGAAGGACTATATGAGTGGTTAGTCATGCCTTTTGGGCTAACCAATGCACCGAGCACTTTCATGCGGCTCATGAACGAGGTTTCTCGGTAAGTTTGTCATTGTTTACCTAGATGATATTTTGATTTTTAGCAAGACATTGGAGGAACATATGATGCATATTCGTATGGTGTTTGAGAAGTTGAGAGATGAAAAATTATTGATTAATTTGAAGAAGTGCAGTTTTGTGAAGAAAGAGTTAGTGTATTTGGGATTTGTAGTTTCAGCAGAAGGTCTAAAAATGGACCCAGAGAAGGTACAGGCTATCCTTGAATGGCCTACTCCAAGGAGTACTACTGAGGCAAGATCTTTTCATGGTTTGGCTAGCTTTTACAGAAAGTTTATCAGAAATTTTAGCAGTATTTGTGGACCCTTGACTGAAACAATGAGAGGGGATAGAAAGGAGTTTAAGTGGACTAATGGGGTAGAAAAGAGTTTTCAATTGTTGAAACAAAAAGTTACAGAACAACCTATTTTAGCACTTCCAGATTTTAATAAGGTGTTTCAAGTAGATTGTGATGCTAGTGGTACTGCAATAGGAGCTGTTATGAGCCAAGAAGGTAAACCTGTTGCTTATTTCAGTGAGAAGTTAAATGATGCCAAGAGAAAATATTCTGTTTATGATCAGGAATTTTATGCTATAGTTCAGACATTAAAGAAGTGGAGACATTATCTAATTCCTAAGGAGTTTGTTTTGTATACCGATCATCAAGCTTTGCAATATTTGAATAGTCAAGGAAAATTGAATCAAAGGCATTTGAAATGGGTTGAGTTTTTGCAGAGTTATACATTTATTTTGAAACACAGGAGTGGAAAGTCTAACAGGGTTGCAGATGCTCTTAGCAGAAGGCAACTATTGCTGACAGAGATGCAGATTGAGGTGGTTGGGTTCAAGGAACTCAAGAATTTATATCCAGAGGATCCTGATTTTGGTGAAGCTTGGAAAGCTTGTACAGAACCTGTTACTCTAGACAGGATGAAATGGTTGGATTTCATCATCCAGGATGATATGCTATTCAGAGGGAGTCAGTTGTGCATTCCACGAAGTTCTATGAGGGAGAATCTCATCAAGGAGAAGCATAGTGGAGGATTGGCTGGACATTTTGGTCGTGATAAAACCCTTGCTTTGGTTGGTGAGAATTATTATTGGCCACAATTGCAGCAAGATGTGAAGAAGTTTGTACAAAGTTGCAGAGTATGTCAGATGGCGAAAGGAGTGAAGCAGAATACAGGGTTGTATCAGCCATTACCTATACCAGAGAAGCCTTGGGAGGATATCAGTATGGACTTTGTTCTTGGTTTACCGAGGACACAGCGGGGACATGATTCAATTTTTGTGGTGGTTGACAGATTTTCAAAGATGGCACATTTCATTCCCTGCAAGAAGACTAATGATGCTGTTCATGTAGCAGAATTGTTTTTCAGAGAAGTAGTGAGACTTCATGGTTTGCCAAAGACCATAGTTTCAGATCGGGACACTAAGTTTGTTGGATATTTCTGGCGTACATTGTGGAAGAAGTTGAAGACAGATTTGAAGTTTAGTTCATCACATCATCCACAGACTGATGGACAGACAGAGGTGGTGAATAGAAGTTTGGGAAATTTGCTGAGATGTTTGGTTGGAGATAAGCCAACAGGATGGGATTTGATTTTACCACAGGCAGAATTTGCATACAATAATTCTGTCAATAGAAGCACTGGTAAATCACCATTCCAGATTTTATATGGAAGTAGTCCAAGAAATGCATTTGAATTGAGGAAGATAGATAAAGGAGAAATAAGTAGTGCTGAAGCTGAGGATTTTGCAGAACACTTGAAGAACATCCATGGGGAGGTGAGGAAGCATATTACCAAGATGAATGCACAGTACAAGGCTAAGGCAGATGAGAAAAGGAGGTATAAGGAATTTCAGGTTGGTGATGAAGTCATGGTTCATTTGCGGAAGGAGCGGTTTCTAGTTGGTACATATAACAAGCTGAAAATGAAGAAGTTTGGACCATGTAGGATACTGAAGAAACATGATTCAGGAAATGCATATGAGGTAGAATTGCCTACTGAGCTAAATATTTCACCAGTGTTTAACATTTCAGATCTGACAGAGTATCACGAAGGAGGTGTTGAAGATGAGATCACAGCAGCACAGTGGAGTATTCTAGCAACTAGTTCAGACACTAAGGAGATTGAAGATATACTGGACAGTCATGTTGGCAGAAGCACAAGGAATAGGACATATGAAGAATATCTGGTCAAGTGGAAAGGACGACCTGTTGAAGATTCATCATGGCTGACAAAGGAGGAGGTTAGCCGTCTTGGTTTTCCTCTGCACACCTGAGTCGTGACAGGGTCACTTCTCAAATTACCCTGGGTGTCTGATGCAGGAGCATCTTGGGTGTGAGAGCAATCTTGCATCACCCAAAAAAAATATATATATTTCTATTTTTATATTCAATAAGGGTTATTTTGTGCAGAGCTGCTATTTATGGAAAGTTACTATTTTTGGTAATTTTTGTATGTGCTCAGAATGATCTGATTTCTTTCTTGGAGGTTCATTTTGGTCACATAAGTCTGCCAGTAAAGTTTCATTGCCAGATCAAGTGTATATTGGAAGATATTGAGGATTTTCGGTATTGGCAGCAGGGTACAGAAACTTTGAAGTCAGTTTTGAAGGCTTTAGAGGCCCTAGATGAGGTCGAAAATTTGGGTGACAGGCACTTGCATTGGTCAAGCCTGTAGAGCGCTTCGTGGCATTTCCGAAATGGGGTTATAATAGCCGATCGGGTCAACTGGTGATGACTTATGGTCTTCGGAAGTTGGGCCACCTGAAATGGCAGAAAATAATTTTCTTCAAAATTTTTGTTCAGGTTTCAAAGGTTATCTTGAGCCGACTATAATGTAATAAAATGTAAAATAAAATAATTCTAAGTTTGGTCGGCCTTATTGGCTAAAATTCTGGAACCTTCCTAGGCGGTGGAAAATTGCCTATATAAGGAAGGCTGTATTATTGTCTTAGGCAGTTCAGAATAGTTCTGGGTAGTAGATCTGGGTATTGATTTGAGGCTTTGTCCTACAGAATATTGTAAGGAATGCCCATGTGGCTTTGCATATTGTAATTTTGAAAGTTTGTAATTCCACATTTGTGGAGATAATAAGAAGCCAATTTTCTGTTCTTGCATATTATTGTTGTTGTTTCTCTATTTCTGTTATGTGTTTGTGGTGTTAAGGGGGAGCACCCTTCATCAGTCAAGGACACTTGCAGACCAATGTTATTTTGAAATTGTTGAATAAAAGCATTGGAAAGTTTTGGAAAAGAGTCAATAGAATAAGGAGGAAAGGAACAATACCATTGTAAGGCCTTGTCATGAAAAGTTCTAGTAAACAAATTGGCTAAAATCCTATGATCATGAGCATAGTCTACAAAGGATTTGAAATATTTTAACATGAGTAATAGGGTCTCACTTACCATTGTAATTCTCAAGATGAGGCATATCGTCTTGCTGAGGAACAGAAGTACAAATGATGTCTAGAGATAAAGGACTTCGCATGTCACATGTAGGAATGCTAAAATTGTTTTGAGTTAAGGATGCAAGTTGTTGTTGTAAAGATGACACAGTTTGAGCCAAACTGATGATTGTTGAATAATTAGAGGAAATAGGAGGCATAATAACATTAGAAACACTAGGTAAAGTGTATGAGGTGGCAGGAATGGAAGACACAACTGGTGGAAGACACAACTGGAGGAACACTTGGAACCACAGTTGGAAGAGGATTAGAATAAGTAAAAGGAACATTATGATAAGAAGGTTGTGATGTAGGAAGGGATACAGGAGGAATAATCATAATAAGAGAGGGAACCATTGTAGTCACTAAAGGAGGGGTATATGTAGGAATACCAGGTAAGGGAGTGGAAGAAGGTTCTACACTAGTAACCAGAGGAATCAATCCTAAATTTTGAGCTTCTTGAACTAAAGGTTTAACATTTGAATGCATAAGCTGAGTGATACCACACAAGAGATTAACACCTTGATCATTATCACAAAGGACTTTCTTAAGAGCCTCTATAGCTTGAATAGAATCTTGATTATGGTTTTCTTGAATAAGCCAATTACCCATTTTATCAAGTTCAATTGAAAGTTTTTGGACTTGTTCAGGAGGAAGTCTTAAAGAATCATGCTCATCATGAGATGAGTGAGAAGAGTTTTTATTTGTAGTAGGATTGGAATCATCGATAATCAAATTGTCGTCTAGGATCCTAAGGTAAGGGGAGGAAGAATTGGGATCAAAGGCACCCATAAGTCTATGACTTCTTCTAACCGAAATATTATAGGTAGGACTAGAGGTAGTAAAGCTCATATATCAATGCAATACAAATGAACTAAAGTAAGAAAACACAAAGTATTAACAAATGATTTTTTTTGTATTGTGAGTTTATATGAGATGCAAACACATAAAAGAAACCTAATACATGCAAGATCTAACACCATAAAAGAAAAAGTTGTCTATTGCGGGTTCACCAAAATGTAGGAGAACAAATCATGGTCACCAAAATGTAGATGAACAAAGAGTTCTCTCCTAAGGGAAATGATGTGTGTGATGTGATAATATGATGAGAATGGGAATGTAAGATATACTTCTTAGCCCCAAATTACCGAAGGAAGATCCAAATTGATTAACCACAAGAGGATGGTCAATACATAGATGAATCAATTGATGAAGAATATGATGAAGTATGATCACCTTATATTTCGTTATGGTAAGTATTTATTGAAATATTAATTGAATTGAAAACAAATACTACCCTCAACTATGACAGATCTGGAAAATGCTATTTTCTGATGTTTGTGTATAGTTTCAGGAAATTTTGCAACCGGATTTGGACTGGAAATGCAAAAACAGAGAAAACCTAGAAAACTTTTTCTTTTTTGAGTGAGGTTTTCCTTGACCCAAGATGGGGGTAAGATCTTACCCTAGGGTACAGTCTTACCCTAAAAGGTCATCCTTGAGCTGCACTATTCTGACGAAAATTCTGTTCGCGGATCCTGGAAGTTTGTCGAAAAGGGTACTTAGATATGCACTGATAGTCATTGTCCTGCACCTAGATCTACAAAGAAAAAGGGTTTTATTTGTTGGATGAGGGGTTTACCTTGGTCAAACCCTGGTTTGGAATCAACGTTGAAATGTAATTAAAATTGTAATATATAAACAAAGTAAATGGAACTATTCACCTTGCTTATGTTGAAATCCTTGTGGAGGATTCTAATCCTTGAATTTATAAGTATGGATGCTAAAAATAAATGTAGAGTTGAATGTAGGATGTCTCAAATCAATTGCATTAGATCTTCAACACCAATATTGAGTGGATCTTGGAATAGGCAGAAGCTTGAATGAATGTGGATGGAGAAATCTTCAACAAGAGGGCTCCAAAGAGATTGAATCCTTCAATGGCTATCAATGGATCTCCTTGATGAATGCTTGAATGCTTGAATGCTTGAGGATGAATGAATGCTTGAATTATTTCCTTCTCCTTCTTTCTTACTTGATGATTTCTTGATTGCACTTGAGAGATTATGACAAAAGATTACAAATGATGCTTGATAGTGGATGTCAAAATGAGAGAGGAAGGCTTCCTTTTATACTAGTCTAGGGCACAAAATTCTAAAGAGGTTGACATAAGAGAATTAAATTCTAATTAAATCTTAACCCCTAGAAATGGACCTAGATTAAATACAATTTAAGATTTTACCATTCTGAAATCTAAAATAGCCGACCCGGAAGCGGGAAATAAATTTTTTTGAATCCTGACATCTTGAAACCTCTAAAATCTGAAATTTGGATCTAGGGTCAAGGTCAAGGTTGACTTTGACCTAGGTAAAATTCAAGTTCATCCTTGACCTATGTCAAATTTGAGGTCAACCTTGACCCAGAAGGCCGTCATTGACCTTAAAGTCAAAGATCTCAGATACTCAAGATAAAGTGCCAGAAAAAGGCTAGAAATGGGTGGAGAGAGAAGCAAAACATGGGGAAAATGCCAGATCCAGTCAAAGACCCACTCAAGGTTCTTGACATGATCCCAGAGCACCTACTCAAATGGCTAAACTAGTCCTAAATGGAAGTGCTTCCATTTTTTGACAATACAGTTATTAGTTGAGTTTAGATGCAAAAATAGTTGCAATGAAAAATGAGATATACAGTTGTTAAAAAAATTATGTAATGATTGAATTTATTCCTTCTATATAGAAAGGTAGGCATGCATGAAATTTATGCTCTGTGTGTGTGTGTGTGTGTGTGTTTGTGTCTATGTTTTTATCTACAAAGCTCTATCTATATTAGATTGATTGAAAATATTACAATTACTATTGATCTCATGATTGTTGAGTTGTAAATGCACTTGTGAGACCATTAGTGATTTGAATTATATTCGTTGTAATAATTGGAGAGGGGTTGGTACTCCTTGAAGTAGGTTCTTCTAAATGGATTGTAAGAGTTGGTGCTCACTGAATCCTTAAATATAGGTTATTGGAGTATTTTTTCTCGCTATGAAAAAACCAATCTGGTTTTGAGGGTTTCCCACTTGACACAAGTTATTTAGTTATGACGATCTTATGTTTTGTCTCATTTTAGTTATTCATGCATGCTCTCAATACTTAAAATATCTTTACATATTTTATGAATACTTTTCTACAAATTCATTTCCTATCATTTTTCTATATACTCTTGTCATGATATATTGTTAAATTCGAAAGGTGTTTCACTAATGTAGTTTTGGTTTCAAAGCATTGTCTTGCATTATCATATCATTTTTTGATTTAAATAAGTCAAGGTTCTTATTGATTGGGTTATACTCTAATTCACCCCCCTCTTAGAGTGTATTCACTTCCAACAATTGACTCGTAAAGTGTGGCTTCATTCAAAAAATAGAAGAAGGGTCCAAATATTCCTTGCAATATTCTTTTTAATAAGAAGATATCTATCTTTTATTTCTCACATATATAGAAGGATCAAGATAGTAGAAATATTGGGCTACAAAGTTATGTTAGAAAATATATAGTAAATGAGGTAGAGGTAGACAAATATCTCATGATAAATACAAGGTTTGATGAAGGGTATGTGCAGGATCATGGTATGCCAAACGAGGCCCTTAAGTGGCAATGAAAATTCAAAAAATCAGGTTTAGGCAAGTTGACATAAAAAATTGAACAAGTTATAAAGATTATATCAAAAATATGTAAGAAGAGAATCTGTATAAAATTGAACTTAGTTTCTAAAATACTAGGCCTTTTTTGAAAAACAATTATTCTATATGTTAAAAATTCCAAATTTCAATGTAGTAGTACGAAAATTTGAGGAAAAAATAAGTAGGTGTTTGTCTGACCACCTTAAACACAATGAAATGATAATTTTTTTTTACAAGATTCTAGATATAAGTATTAGACTCATTTCCGGATGTGACACATATTTTTTTGTAATTTATTTCCATGTAAATAATAAATTATGATTTTTCTTCTAAAACTTTTCAAGATACAAAAACTCTCATGTCTGACCACATTAACTTACTCTAAACTTTATCAAATTGAAAACTTTTTTTATTTTTCTTGTAGTAGGAAAATAATAGACTGTGACACATTTTTTGGATTTCAAAAATGTTATACGATTTGAAAGTTATAGCTATTTTTCAATAAGTCTATCAATCAGGACTAGAAAGATAACAAGTAGGTGTATGTCTGACCACATTTAACAAAATCAAATGATAATATTTTTTTATAAGATTCTAGATAAAAGTATTAGACTCATGTCTGGATGTGATGTATATTTATTTTTATTTTTATTCCAAGTAAATAATTAATTATGATTTTTCTGCTACAAATTTTCCTAAATATAAAAACTGTCGTGTCTGACCACCTTAACTTAGTCTAAACTTCATCATATTGAAAGAATTGTTTGTTATTATTGTACTAGGTGAAGCATAGAATGTGATGTATATTTCAGATTTCAAAAATGTTATATTGTTTGAAAGTTATAGTTGGTTTTCAAAGAGTCTATCAATCAGGACTTCTTTTTCACATCGCCACTTTTTGGCATACCACGATCCTGCACATACCCTGAAGATTATTTCAAGGAGGGATTGGTTATGGATGTTGATGAAGGAAATGGGGTTATGGCTTCAAATTAGATTCAAAAAAGGGAAAAACTTGAAATCAGATTCATTCAAGCATATTATTTTGAGGATATTTTTGAACCCCACATTAGTTATCTTAGTTAGAAAGCATTAATTTGTAATTGTTGGAACATTTCCATTTCATTTAGTGAAATTTTTAATTTTTGGAATATTTCCATTTCATTTAGTGAACTTTCATGGTGGATATAAGAAAATTAGTTAGATGTCTAGAAGTTATCCTTCCCAAATAGAGGAAATGGTGTTCTTTTAGTAATTTTTAATTGTAAGGAATGTAAGGATAGAGACTACAAAAGTAAGTGTTGGTTATATAGAAGTTCAAGACTTAATATGAATATTTGGATCCCAAATTTATACATTGAGAAGTTGAATATAAAGTTCATTGTATTTTGGGTTCAGTTCCAAAATTTCCCCGTGGAATATATAAATGAAAATGTTCTAGAGTTTATATAGGTAAACAATTATGAATCTTCTTAAAAATTGATCCTCTCTTCTCAGAAAATCTTAAGTTATGACTTAGGGTCTAGATTCTTTTTAATACAAGAAAAAAATTTCCTTTTTCCATCAAAATTATATCCAGTTATGGTGAATGGGTTCAAAGGGTTCTTTAGGAGTCCCACTTTTGGACAAACAGTCTACATGTTTTCCTTATTTTTTAAATTTCTTTTCAATTGATGTCAAAATTTAAGGCACTTAAAGATTGAAGTTCAAAAATCTCTTGTACTAGAAAATGTAGTGCTCAGAGTCTAATTTTAAAATATGTAATTTATTTCAATACCTACATGGTAGAAATTATTTTTGAGTAGGAATGTTTAAAAACTACTTTTTCAAAATGCATGTTTCAGGACCATACCACACCCCTATACAACCATCATGTTTTGACCTAAATAAATGATTTTTTGTAAATCCTTCGGGAGAAAGATATCTAAGGTATCAAAGATTGATGAGAGTATTTTTTATTTTATTTAATATATATTTTTAATTAACTTTTAATTGAGTATAATGTACATTTTTGAAACATCTAGTGTATTGCCACCATAAATTGATGAAAAAATTTACATTCTTTCAAAATTATTTTTATATCTTCAAGATAATTGTATGAAGATTGATTTCATATTATTTATTTTTCAGAATCCCTAAAACAAATTATTAAAGTTTTAGTGAGCTAATCTCACTATTTTGCATTTAGGTACCACTTTTAATTAATAAATAATGTAAAAATTATAAAAATAATCACATCACTATGAAATTTAGATATCTAAGATTAGGACAGTGAGAACTCTAATGGGTTTTCATTTTGTTGAAAAATGTGATCAAGAAGACCCTGAAAAAATTATGGAAAGGTAGAAATCTAGCATTGGAGTGCCTTAGACAATTTTTTTGAGCTCACGGCATAGGCTTGGTTCCACCAAGCCTATCCCGAATTAAAATACAAGGTGATGGTATGTTTCCCACTCATGTCTTAAGAAATGGGTGCCCTTTGTTTAAAATTCAAAAAATGGTTGCTCGTTTCCATTTGGACCATTTTTTATGAAACAAGCACTCATTTTTGACAAATGAGTGGCTATTTTAGAAATGGGCGCCCATTTCTAAAATATTGGTTGGGATAGAAAATAGGCCCACAAGGACAAATCTCAATGATTGAATGATTATTCTATTATTATTAGACTATACTAATATACACACAAAATGTTCCCACTAAAAAATCACTTTTCTTGTCTTATTATGAGTTTGACATGTTGAGAAAATTTTGAAATCAAAATTTGGTGCAAATATAGGATCAAAGTGATGACGTGAAAGAGGCCAAAGATGGTTCTCATAGCTGAGGAGGTTGCTACAAATAGAGAGAAGGAGGAAAAAATTCAACGAGAAATAAGAGAAAGAATTAGAGAGCTAAACAATGTTGGAGCTTCAAGTTCAATAATCATTTCAAAAGAGGAGAACATTGAGGACACCATACTGGATGTAGAGGTTGAAGAATAAAACACAATACAAGTAATTTCAGGTGCATCTTCTAATCTAGTATTAGATACAGGTATGTCTTCACAACCTCATGTTTATTCCCATGATGAAGTTGGTGATTTTCTAGTTGCACGTTACTATTTAAATGATTTAAATTTTCTTCATGAAAATAGAGTACCAATTTTCCACATCAAACCATAATTAATAGCTGACGTGTTACCCTTATCCATGGGAAAATTAGAAAGTTTCAGATAAAACATTTATGGAATTAGCGGATAAAGCCAAATGTGGAAAGGAATGGACGAATGGGTTTTCAAAATAACAAAATCTTTACAAAAACCACAAATCCATTTTCAACCCATGCTAGGGCATAAGATGTGTTGAAAAGGGGAAGAAAGAGCTTAAGGTGTGTAATTACCCTAACCGAGGGTAATTACGGAGACACATGGATGGTGTTATCATTTGAGTTTAGATGAAAATAAAATTGCAATGAAAAACAAAATATACAGTTGTTAAAAAAAATTATGTAATGTTTGAATTTATTCCTTCTATATAGAAAGGTAGGCATACATGCAATGTATGCAGTGTGTACATGTCTAGGTCTTTATATACAAGGTTGTATCTCTATTAGATTCATTGAAAATCTTACAATTACTATTGATCTCATGACTGCAAAGTTGTAAATGCACTTGTGAGACTACTAGTGATTTGAATATTATATGAGTTTTAATATGTGGAGACGGGTTGGTGCTTGTTGTAGCAGGTGCTACTAAAAATATTGTAAGAGTTGGTGCTCATTGAATCAATAGAGATATAGGTTATTAGAGTGTGTTTTCTCCCTATGACAAAACCAATATGATTTTGAGGGTTTTCTCCCTGGCACAAATTATTGTGTTATGGCAATCTCATGTTTTGTCTCATTTTTGTTATTCATGCATGGTTTGATACTCAGCATGTCTTTACATATTTTTTGAATACTTTTCTACAAGTTATTTTCATATCATTTATTTATATAATCCTATCATGCTAAGTTGTTAAATTCAAAAGGTGTTTCACTAATGCAGTTTTGGTTTCAAAGCATTGTCTTGCATTATTATATCAGTTTGTGATTTAAATAATTAAAGGTTATTATTGATTGGGTTACACTATATTCCACCCTCCCCTCTCATAATGTATTCACTTTCAACAAGTGGCATCAGTGCACAGGGTCCCTACATTCAGGTCTGATGTAGGGATTGTTCCTAGTCTTTCAAAGTATTTATGGCTCAAGGAGAAGGTGCCTCACTTACCAAAGCTCCTCTTTTTGATGGCTCTGATTATGTGTTTTGGAAATTCATGATGGAAGCTTTATTAAATTATCTTGATGTTAGAATGTGGGAACATTCTAACATATATAACATAAAAAGTCCCAAAATAATGCATCATAAATATATGATAACAAGTCCATGCTATAAGTCCATAATATCAACTCATAATATATAATCACAAAAAAAGTCCTATTCCAATAACACAAGTCCAAATAACATGATAACAAGTCCTAAAAACATAAGAAGTGTCATCATAAAAAGTCAATCATACAATAACATAACAAGTTCTAACATGTGTATGTAAGTTTATAAACATGTCAAAAAAATTTAGTATAAAATGTGACATAAATAATCTAAGAGTTCTCATGTATCTGATTTGTAGTCCTCTTCACTCCATGCAAAGATGACTGACATGCATCATCCTACTGGGTTTTCCTCTGAGATGCACCATCTTGCATGTCTGTAATATCAGTGCCTCCTCCCTCCTACACACATTCTTAAAATATAACATGAGAAAACTATGTGTGTTTAATTCAAATGACTTGAATAATTCATAAATAAATAAATTAAATAATGAATATTTAAAAGTTTACCATGTGACTATGATTAGTAATTCCCTCAGTGGGACAAGGAGGTGCACTCTCATGAAAAAAATGGTTGCAGTCAAGTCCTGTACAAACAAAAATAAAAATTAATGTTTTAATCATGACCTCAAAGGATGCTATTGATGGTTGCATTTGGCTAAATCCCATAGCCATACAAAGACTCATAGTGGTGTTGACCTGAACAACATATGTAAAGCATGAATCAAACTTGTATATACATAAATTATAAAGTATATAAAGACTACAAATTTATAGAAGAAAAACATACATATGGTGTCTTACGTGTAGGATAAGTCATTGATGGGTCAAGATGTAGACATGATGCATCATTAGACATTCAAAATGCCTACAAGTTTAAAAATATGCATGAATCATATTTATACATGAATTAGTAAGAATATAAACACTTAAAATTAATAAATAAAAAACACTAGGAGTATATGACACTGAGTCTTAGTGACCGATGGGATAGGGTACAAAGAACTGCCAACCTTAGTATTACATGATTTAACACCCTAAAAAAATTACAAAAATATATCAAACATATTATTATTATTATTATTTTTAAAAGGTGGCAGAGCCACTTGATATATATATATATATATATATATATATATATATATATATATATATATATATATATATATATATATATATATATATATATATAAATAAAATTTACAATTTTCACTGGTTCTAAAATAAGGGGCTCCCGAAGAAAAGAACAAGGAAGAAAAAATCCATTCATGACCCTATCAAGAAAAAGAGAGAAAATAGAAGGATCACTAAAAAGGAGTGCAAAAAGAATCCTCTTATGCAATGCCCCCATGATACATCAATACCGATAAGAAGGATTTGAAGACTATACCTAGAAATTACATCATTGTATGACCTAAAGGGAAATTACATACATCCCCGTAGGGCTATTACATACTACCCAAAGGCATAAAAGAAGATGGGTATGTGCAGGATGATGGTATGCCAAACTAGGCCCTTAAGTGGCAATGAAATTTTAGAAAATCAGGTTTAGGCAAGTTGACATAAAAAAATATGTAAGAAGATAATCTGTAAAATTTATAAATATTATATCAAACATATGTAAGAAGATAATCTATAGAAAAATGAATTTAGTTTCTAAGATACTAGGCCTTTTTTGAAAATAATTATTCTATATGTTAAAAATTTCAAATTTCAATGTAGTAGTATGAAAATATCTGGAAAAAAATAAGAAGTAGGTGTTTGTCTAACCATCTTAAACACAATCAGATGATAATTTTTTTACAAGATTATAGATATAAGTAGTAGACTCATGTACGGATGAGACACATATTTTTTTGTAATTTTTTTCCAAGTAAATAATTAATTATTATTTTTCTTCTACAACTTTTCCAGAATATAAAAACTCTCATGTCTAACCATGTTAACTTAGTCTAAACTTTATCAAATTCAAAACTTTTTTTATTTTTCTTGTAGTAGGAAAAACATAGAATGTGACACATGTTTTGGATTTCAAAAATCTTCTACAATTTGAAAGTTATAGCTATTTTTCAATAAGTCTATCAATCAAGACTAGAAAGATAACACGTAGGTTTATGTCTAACCACATTAAAAAAAATCAAATGATAATATTTTTTTATAAGAATTATAGATAAAAGTAGTAGACTCATGTACAGATGTGATGTATATTTTTTTGTATTTTTTTTCCAAGTAAATAATTAATTATGATTTTTCTGCTACAAAATTTCCTGAATATAAAAACTCTCATGTCTGACTAGCTTAACTTAGTCTAAACTTCATCAAATTGAAAGAATTGTTCATTATTATTGTATTAGGTAAAGCATATAATGTGATTTATATTTTAGATTTCAAAAATGTTATATTGTTTGAAAGTTATAGTTATTTTCCAAAGAGTCTTTTCAATCAGGACTTCTTTTTCACATTGACATTTTTTGGCATACCATGATCCTTCACATACCCATATACCAGAAATATCATCCCCATAAGAATTAACAACAAAACCAAAATGAAGATAGAGGAGTGGGAAGATGCTATAGCAGAGCACCAGCATATAAGAAAAAACTTTGATCTTGTTGGAAATGAAGTCTCTGAATCCATGCACAAAAAAAGGAACAAAAAACCCACAAATCCACAATGCACCATATCGAACTATATAATCAAGCCTCCATACAAAAAGTAGAAGTATCAGTAGAACCCAGATTAAGATTTAGATCAGGAAGTGGCTGAGAAGGAACCGTGAAAGTATGAAGAGGAACAAACGACTGATAAAGAGAGTCTTCCTCAAAAAGATCAAGTATTGTAAAAACCACCTGATGAATGCAACTGATGCATTCTTTAGACAAAAAACCCCCAAATTGTTGCATGGAAACTTGGACAAGATAGAAAGACTGCCTTTCGAGAGCTTTTTTAATGCTTTCCAAAACCATATATACACCGTGATTTTTTAAAACAACATGATAATGGAAGAGACCACCAATCAAAGCAGCACCACCCTATAAATCATATTTTTGATATGCTTTCCTAATCTTATTTCCTTGCAAGAATGAGGGTTTGAAATAACGACTTACAATAAGCTCTAAGAGAACGGGGGATTGCAACAGGTTTAAAATATGAGAAAGGAAAATAGATAGAATCTGCGAGGGGTAAATGATCCATTTTCTCGGAGGAGAGAGGATGTCAAAACCAATGATCCTCCTAATGCCATGCCAAATATGAGGATGATCACACGGAAAGATAGACCCAAGCATATCATCTTTAGTCCAACCAAGAAAATACATTTCCCATTCCTCAACCTCTAACATGACCCTATAATTTCTAGGGCAATAATCCATATGCAAAGAAGAACATACCGAGCAGGATTTGACATTTGAGCTGACATCCAGAAGAAAAATAAGACGAATCGACATCTTGGGTATTTGCAGATAAAAGATAAACCAGTCGGGTAAAACATGGCCAAAAATAGAAGAGGTAAAAACAAGAAGATGACTAGGAAATGGAGAAGAATTACCCATAAATATCAAAGATCAATAGGAGATATGGTAATCTAAATACCACCTAAGTTAATAATTACACCTTACACAGATGATACAAAATATTGTGAATGATGAGAAGGAGGCAAGGAACACATGGGAGAAGTAAAAAATAATGTTTAATAAATGACTTCATCCATGAAATGATAATCTTGACAAGTGGCCATTTAAACTCAGAATAAATGTAGGCAAAGAGCAATAAAGAAAACAAAATAACCATAATCCAAATGCGTACTTGGAGATCAGATGACGATGCCCAAGGACAGTGAGAAGATGTGGGAAAGCCAAGAAGTACAGCTTCAAATGAATATGTGGCAACCAAAGGGAAAGAAAAACATCACAAACTCATGGGAGGTTGACTATGAATTATATTGCTAAGTCCATTGAAAGCCAATCCTAGAGACCATTAAATACTAAGAAAAGAAAGACTACACGTACTAGAGGAAAATATATTATAAATAATGCCAGCTTGACTTGGAAATGGAAATAGAAGTATCAGTATATTGGAACGAGATAAATTAAGATATAGAAACTATAGACAAGAAGAAATAATAACCATTCGAATGTGAAAGGGGGTTTCTAATTAGGCTATATAATGCTAAATAATATTAACCATTACGACACACCTTTTTCCTAGAACGGAAACTTGCTATGCATATTAGTAAAATAGATAGATGTACCAAAAAAGGGATGTCGTAATGGTATTTATCATGATAGAGACTAATTAGGAAAAAATAAGAATACGCACACCCTTTTCTCTTAGAGCCATAACTTTCTATACATATTAGTGATCAGTGAAACCACTAAACAATATAGATAACTTTAACAAAAAGGTGACATAATAACATTTAACCTGATAAAGGCTAATAGAGCATCATAAATAAGATTACACACTTCTTATAAAGATTCATTTTTTATAATTGCAAGAAGAGCCCGATATTTTCCAATGGAGTTTAATGGAGGACATCAATCCAATCTAACCTTATCACATCCCAGATTTTCTTAATAATCTACCAAGGCATTACCTTCTCTATATGTATGCAAAATGATGGAGTTGTTCAAAGAATCAATGAAATCCCAAATTTGGAGAAGAATATAACTGAGCTTCCAATTATAAATCTTCCTATGAGTGGAAGCATTGATAATGACGGAAGAATCTCCTTCAATGTGTAGATTAGAAAATGACAATTTTTTTGCAAGAGCCAAACCTTCTAATAGAGAAACAACTTTTGCCATATTGTTAGTGCCAGGACTAATAGGAAATACTAATAGGGAAAGAACTTTTCCTGAATGATCTCTTAAAAAAATACCAATCCCTAACTCGCAAGGATTCCCGCTTGAGGAACCATCAAAATTAAACTTTATGAAGGGAGGGTCAGGCGGTTTCCATTTAATATTGGATCTGCAAATAGGAGACTTTCTTGCGAGGGAAGATAAGGGAAGAAAAGAAGGAGATAAGTCTCCAAAAAGATGTTACTAAAATTTCCCAAGAAGAAAAATTGGTATTTGGATTAAAATGGAGAGAGGAAATGTTATTGACTTGCTTAGATATAAGCCTTTCTATTGTGGATAGGACTGAGGAGGTGTCTGAACTTAATTTTTTGAAAATTATTTTATTCCTTTCCCACCAAATTGACCAAAGAAATGAGGAAGGAATAATAATCCATAGACATGCAAATAAGGAGTTTGTAAATAAAATTGGCCACTACTAAAAAAGGTCCCACAGGGAATTAGGAAAAGGGAAATAAATGGATAGATTTTCCATGACAAAAGACCAGCGTTGACGGGAAAAATGACAGTGAACAAAAATATGATCCACTATTTTTGAATGCATATCACATAAAACACAATTAAAAGGGGGAGCTAAAAGGAGTCTAGCTAACCTGTCACTAGATAGGATTCTACCTTGGATAGCAAGCCAAGAGAAAACTCCCGCTTTAGGGAGAACATACTTATCCCAATAGAAGGAAAAAGCTCAGTGATTGCTATGATGATTAGCCATTTGTTGAAGGGCGACATACTAGATTTAATGGAATACATGCCATTTTTGGAGGGGCACCATATCAACTTATCAATACCTTTGGACATGTAAACTGATCTATTTGAAAGGATGGTCGATAATTCCCTAGCAATAGATATGTCTATGGGAAGGACAGATGGATATTTCTAGATAACCTTATGTGAAAGAATATCCACATGATCTACATAATCTACAAGTAGCTCCCCCTAATGAACGGTGGAAATGCTCATAATTTATTCTAAATAATTTAGGGAGCATAAGGGAGGAAGTCCATTCCAGCAATCTTTCCAGAAAAAAACACTAGAACCATTATGAACCTGCCAGGATAGGAATTTTGTAACAACTTCCCTAGATGAGATCATAAAATTCCATGTGGGGGAACTAGAAGGAGGGTTAGAAATGGTGAAAATTCTATTAGGATTTAAAGAGTCTAAATATTTCTCTTGCATAATCTGACACCATAATGCATGTGGCTTGTAATACATATTCCAAACTAACTTCCCACCAAAAGCTTTGTTTCTAAGGGTTAAATTGTGTAGCCCTGCCCCTCTAGACAATTTTTTGATGGAGAGTTTCTCCAGAGAGACAAGAGGGACTTTCTTTTCATTAGTCATATTAGAAGACCAAAGGAAAGAACAAATAATTTTTTCAATTTGAGATATTACTGACTTAGGGGCTTGAAGGATGGAAATGTAATAGTTAGGGATGGTAGTCAAAACAATTTTGATTAATAAGATCCTACTAGAGAGAAAGAGCCATCTTGCCTTCTAGTCAAAAATTCTACTCTTTTACCTAGAAATCACAATATCCTAGTAGAATATTTTAACTTGACCAAAGAAAAATGGGATACCAAGATAGGTAGAGGGAAGATCATCTAGAGGGAATCTAAGGATGCTGGAAATTCTCTACTGAACGAAATCTAGAGTAAAAAACATATAGGTTTTGGATTTCAGGGGGTTGATCACTTGGCCAGACCCAGTAGTGTAAGTTTCCAAAATATGTTTAATGCATTTAGCCTCGTGGATGGAAGATTTCCCAAATAGCAGCGTGTCATCAGCAAAGAAGTTATGGGAAATAGAAAAGTCTAAATTAGGAATGCTTATACCTTTCCAATTGGAAAGGAGTTTGTGTTTTTGGATAATTCTACTAAATTCCTCTGCCATTATAATAAATAGAAAATGGGAAAGAGGATCTCCTTACTGAACTCCTTGAGTGGCATTAAAATAGCCAAAAGGGACACCATTAATTAGAACTGAAAAAGATGCACCTAAAAGACAATTCTTAATCCATTTGCACCATGCCTATGAAAATCCAAATTTATTAAGAACCTTAAGGAGGAATGACCAACTTACTTTTTCATATGCTTTCATCATGTCTAATTTCAGCACAAAAGAAGGAATCTGAAGAGACTCAATAGTGTGGAGAAATTTGAAGGCAACTAAAGTACCATCAAATGTATCCCTACTTGGCACAAAACCTCCTTGGTGAGGGGAAATAATTCTAGAAATAAGAGGTTTAAGTCTAAGATAAATAGCCTTGGTGAAAATCTTATAAATAGAATTGCACAAAGAAATAGGTCTAAAATCTGCAAAGGTACTGGGTTTTTTGGATTTGGGAATCAATGTGAGATTGGTTTTATTGAAATTCTTAAGAACATAGCCTTTTCTAGGAGATTCTTCTATAGCCAACAAAAGGTCAAAATTAATAACATCCCAACATTTTTGCAAAAAAAGCATAGTAAATCCATCTGGACCACATCCAATTTTAAAGCCATAGGATATCTTGAAGTACCATGAAAGGGGAGATGACATCTCGAGGTAAGGTGATGATGGTCCCTAGAATGCATAGTTTCATCCCTCCTCTATTCAACAAAAATTACACGTGTATGTCTCATATGTGTATATATGTGGAATTTAATATTGCACTATTTCAATTATAAATAAATTTACCTCTACATGATGATTATCATCCGCGTAGAGAAGATAAACATATGATGAGATGTCATTAGCGTTTCCACCATCATCATCATCATCATATCAACTATAGGCCAACAAGAAAGATCACTCTGGGGACCCCTACAATTATCCCCACAACATGTGCAAACATCTTCTATGCTATGAATAACCCTCACCTAGGTAAAATTCTCTAACAAATTGCTTGAAAGGGAACTCAATGAAACAATAGAAGAGTTCATTGTGCGATTATAAATACGCACATAAAAAATTGGAGAAAGAATAGGAATAAGGGAATAATTACAAACATGATTACAACTTTGTCAATCAATTTGGCCCTTGGATTGTCCTAAGGCATACCTTGTTGACCCCCTAGAATGATCTCATGCCGAAGTAATTGTCTTTTTTATCCAATTCAAGCTCAACCCATAATGTTTTCATGAAGTACATGGGAAACTTATAATTAGCATGTAGAGGATGGTCAAATACCATACATCATAGCTCCCAAAAATGCTCAGATATTTGTTGGTGTTAACACCATCTAATAGATATGCATGGTTTTTTCTCATTTATCATCTCATCCATTTCAGAGCTCACAAAATGATGTTTCAAATAAAATTTTGTAATTTTGAAGTCATGGATCTCTTTATCTGAGAGGTTTTCATCATAATACATATGCATGAAGTTCCTCCATGTGGAAAAACTATCTATCTCATTATCTTTAATGTATGTACAGAATCTACAATGCCTTGCATGGTATATGCAAGATGTAGTTGCTTAGGAAAGGGATGAGGATCATATCTAATGGTTCTAATGTCTCGTATAATGGAGCCAACATTTCTCATATTTTATCTCAAGTCTTCCAGAGTAGGTGGAGGTGGAGGTAGAGGTGGAGGTGTAGGTGGTCATGGAGCTGGGGTGGAGATGAAGGGGTTAGTGGTGGAGGTGCCTATTGACCTAACAACTCATCTATGATAAAATCATTGATGAGTATAATCTGCATATATATACAAACTATAACATTTATAATTACTATTTAAATTACATTTTACCTTACAAAGAAATTTTTTAATAAAATTTGTACAACATTCAGAAATATAAATTTAAACAACATTGAGAGAGAGAGAGAGAGAGAGAGAGAGAGAGAGAGAGAGAGAGAGAGTTGGAAACATATAGAACATAAATTAGATAAATGTTTTCATTTTCTACCTAGGGTTCACATTTTTGTTTTTATTTTCTACCTAGGGTTTACATTTTTGTTTTCTACCTAGGGTATACATTTTTTTTCTATCTATGGTTTTGAGTTTTAACTATTTTTATTTTTCATGTTTTCTCTAATATTTTATGAAGTATATTTAAACTAAAAAACAATTATTTTGAACATAAAATTAAAAAAAATCATCATAAATAAAATACATTTGGAACAACAATTCCTATTTAACTCTTTAACTCTTTGGGTTTCGATTCGGACCTGTAAAACCTATTTCTTATTAATTTTCAAAATAATTCCTATTTAACAATTTAAAAATAAGAATAAACTATATTTTTTTGAAAAAATTGAAAGAAGATATTTTAAAAATAAATGTACATACCTAGAATGACAAAAAAATAGGCTGAGGGGGTCGACAATGAAGCTAAAATCGGGCAACTATTTCTCTAGAAATTGCTAGCCCAATTTCTAACCAATGAAAATGACACAGAAATCAAGTAAAATAAATAAATCTATTTACAAAATGGGCACTCGAGTTTAAACAACGGGCGCCCATTTTTGTTTATATTTTCTACTTAAGGTTTTTGTTTTTGTTTTCTACCTAGGGTTTACATTTTTGTTTTTGTTTTCTACCTAGGGTTTACTGTTTTTACTTTTTTACATATGGTTTTAAGTTTTAACTATTTTTATTTTTCATATTTTCAATAATATTTAATGAGGTATATTAAAAATAAAAAATAATTATTTAAAACTTAAAATTTTAAAAACACTTCACTATTAAGAAAACATATTTTGAACAAAAAATACTATTTAACAATTTAAAAATAATAATAAACTATATTTTTTTGAAAAAAAATGAAAGAAGATATTTAAAAAATAAAGGTACATACCTAGAATGAAGAAAAAAATGACTAAGCGGGTTGGCGGTGAAGCTAAAATCAGGAAACTGTTTCTCTAGAAATTACTAGCCCATTTTCTAACTAGTGAAAATGACACATAAATCAGGTAAAATAAATAAATAAAAACATTTACAAAATAGGCAACCTGATTTTTAAGAAACACTCACCCATTTTTTGTAAACAACAGGTGCCCATTTTTATTCGATTGCTCGACTCTCAATGGGCACCTATTTTTTTATGGGTTTGTCTTCCGAAGTTAAATGGGCACTCATTTCTACCAGAATTTTTTTTACCCCGCAAACTTTCACATAATTGGCACCCAACTTTGTGCACTTACCCATACCTTTTACCTTTCTTTTGCTCGATTTTATGCCTTGAGAGTTTTAGAGTTGAGAAATCCTCCTTGATATACTTTTATTTTTGTTTCTCATGTATATTATTTTGAAAGCTTTCATGCTTGAGAAAGCCTTACATCTGACATGTGGATGTAGGTTTAGGACTGCATCAAGGCATATATTCAAGCTATGCTCCTATTCTGAGGTTTGAGTGACCCATACTCTTGGCTTGAGGCCAATTGAGTTTATCTTACATCCCTTTTTGGATTTCAACTTGAGACTCTATTCTTACTTCCTTGCTTGTGAAATCTTATATTGTTTTTCGTCCTTAGTGTAGATCGGGATGATGATGCATTTTTATGTCCTTGTGTAGATGAGTGGACAACTTTGCGTTATACCATCCTTGTGTAGATAAGTCCCTATTTTTTCCTTGGGTATCCTAGTTGACAAAGAGCTTTTTATGTCCCCATGTAGATCGAGTTGATAATCTTGTTGCTGGTCTATGTCTATTGATGATGAACCTTGGACTAGGTATATTGAGTAGTCATAGGGAGTCGCTTGTTATGTTGACCTTGGCCTATAAATGGATGCAATAGATACATTTAGGGGTTTACTTAAAAAGTGATAATATAATAAAATAATTAGGATAACACATTATACAAGATTAATCATTATTCACCAAATTTCAATAGTGAACCTTGTGTCAAAATCAGAAACCATTGCACCCCAGATGTCAAGATTGACCCTTGAGCATGTAGCAGATGGAACTTGCACCCTAGATGTCAGTATTGACCATTGTGTAGGTAGTGGGCCATATCTCATTATTTATCCTTGTGTGGGCAAGATACTCCCTATGGTTTGTACTCTCATGTCTAGGTGTAGTAGTGTTGAGTAGCACCTTGACGAGTTTGAGATATGTAACTTTGTGATTAAGTTTGGATGTTGGTTTACATATTGAATAATATCCATGTTTCTTGTATCATGCATTCTATACTTGCATTGTATTACTATATGTCTATATGAGAGAATACATCTACTTGGTGTGTGTGTTGACCACTCCTTGATTGTATGTATAGTTTGTATTTGTGGATGGGTTACTATATCCACAATCATTGTGGGGTGGGCCTGAGGATTCTATATGGTAGGGTGACATTGCACTATACCACTATTCGGGACTGGTGTGCAGATGGTGGTCTTCCTCTAGACTTAGAGTGTTCAAGCATAGAGAGATCCATATTATACTTCACTTGGCTCATGTTGTATGTATTTATATGCTCTTCAATAATGTACATAGAGTAGTTTAATTTATGTATATATACTTGATATTTTATGCAAATGTAACTATTTGATCTCAGTGTAGGTTACTACTTTATGCTATTTATTACAATTGAGTGGATGATGTCTCAATATGGGTGTATCCAATACTTTGTGATATGAATAAATCTTGAATTTTATGTAATACGCTAGTGTCATCAAGCCTACCTAGTCATCAGAGTTAGAATCTCGTTTGTTGCATGATTTAGGCCACAACAAGAACCTTCTTCTAGACCACATTAAATTTAAATAAATGGTGAAAAAAGTGATGATTCCAAATATAGATTTATATTCCTTTATGGTACATAGATCTCATCGATAAATTTCTTAGTTTACCATTCAGTGCTTCCACCCAGTCTTATAGTGCCTATGAATTAATGCATCCAAACCAGTGAGTACTTCTTGAGGTCCTATCAAAAAAGTATTTATAATTTTTAATACCCTTTATTCCGAAAGGGATTTATTAATCAAAACATTTAGGATTCTGATACGGATGACTATGTTTACCCGCTATGTACTCTTTTGGCTTCTTGGATCAATTAGCTATAAGGATATAGTGGTATCTTCAATGTGTGACCTTTGATGAAGGTATGGTCATATTCTATGGGGTTCATGGATGAAGTCCGAACTCCCACAAGGTGGCTTAAACGTGACTATTCCATTCTCACTCAAGTATTGAGTAGCTTGAGAACCTTTGGAAGATTTGTTAAGTCTTATTCATGTGTGTGATCATGTAGTAATCATTATGTTATCTCTTGCATGTCCTATTGTTCTTGTTGTTATTATTATCTACTGCACTTGATAAGTTGTGTTCACTCTTTGTATTAAAAAAAGTTATTCAGTGCATGTTTAACCCTTATTGCCAAGTACTTCTTGGCGGACATTACATGACATTTTATATTTATAGAATTAACATAGATGTTCTTGTAGAATTAGTGAACATCTTATTTTATTAGATTGCAGGATTCATTTCAATTATATATCTTTTCTAAATTTGTATACTATGAAATTTAAGTGGTTTAAATTAATGGATGGTTATAAATATATTTGTCAAGAAGGAATACATGGGTATGTGCAAGATCATGGTATGCCAAAAAGTGGCGATGTGAAAAAGAAGTCCTGATTGATTGATTCTTTGAAAAATAACTATAACTTTCAAACAATATAACATTTTTGAAATCTGAAATATACATCACATTTTATGCTTCACCTAATACAATAATAATCAACAATTATTTCAATTTGATGAAGTTTAGACTAAGTTAAGGTGGTCAGACACAAGAGTATTTATATTCAGAAAAATTTGTACCAAAAAAATCATAATTAATTATTTACTTAGAAAGAAAATAAAGAAATACGTATATATATACATCACATCCGAACATGATTCTACTATTTTTATCAAAAATATTATCATTTGATTTTGTTTAATGTGGTTAGACATACACCTACTTGTTATCTTTCTAGTCCTGATTGATAGACTTATTAAAAAATAGCTATAACTTTTAAAATGCATAACATTGTTAAAATTCAAAATATGTGTCACATTCTATGCTTTTGCTAATACAATAAAAATTTAAAAAGTTTTGAATTTGATAAACTTTAGACTAGTTAATGTGGTCAGACATGAGAGTTTTTGTATTCTGAAAAAGTTGTTGAAGAAAAATAATAATTAATTATTTACTTAGAAAAAAATTACAAAACAATATGTGTCACATCTGGACATGAGTCTACTACTTATATCTAGAATCTTATAAAAAAAAATTACCATTTGATTGTGTTTAAGGTGGTGAGACCTACACCTATTTCTTATTTTTTTTCTGAAATTTTCGTACTACTACATTGAAATTTGAAATTTTTAACATATAGAATAGTTGTTTTTAAAAAATGACCTAATATCTTAGAAACTAAATTCAATTTTATACATATTCTCTTCTTACATATTTTTTATATAATATTTATAACATGTTTAAATTTTTATGTCAACTTGCCTAAACCTGAGTTTCTGAATTTTCATTGCCACTTAAGGGCCTAGTTTGGTATACCATGATCTTGCACATACCCACACATACAAATTAGATGTAGATATTAATAAAGATCAACACACACACAAAGAGATATAGATATATATGAGAAATATACCATATTAAAATTATTTATATAATTATAAAACGATGAGAAACTAAATCAATTCATGGTAAAGAGAAATTTTGAATCTAAAGTTTATTTTTTAAAACTATTGGAAATTTTATGTTACTAAATTTTAAAGAAGGCTCACCAATTGATAATGGTGTTTTATTTTATTTATATCTCCCCTATCTACTAGCTCTTAGTTTTCAATTTTTTTGGGGTGTTTAATATTCTCAATAAATTTACTCCATAAATTATGGAATTAAAACAATTTATAGATGTCATGCCAAAAATAAAGGAGGGTAATATAGTTAGATAGTCATTTTTCTTATTTTTAGCTATGTTCCTATTCCGAGGTCTAGAGACCCATACTCTTGGCTTGGGCCAATTGAGTTTATCTTGTCCCTTTTTGTATTTTAGCTTGAGATTCTATTCTTGGTTCCTTGCTTGTGAAATATTATATTGTTTTCCTTCCTTGGTGTAGATCGGGATGATGGTGTATTTTTTATGTCCTTGTGTAGATGAGTGGACAACTTTCAGTTGTACCGTCCTTGTGTAGACGAAGACCCTATTTTTTTTCCTTGGGTATCCTAGTTGAAAAAGATCTTTTAATCTCCTCGTGTAGATCAAGTTGATAATCTTATTATTGCTCTGTCTTGTGATGTTGAACCTTGGAGTAGGTCTATTGAGTAGTCATAAAGGAGGGTAATATAGTTAGATAGTCATTTTCCTATTTTTAGCAATACTTAATTAATAAAGATATGGATATTTTAAGTATTAGAATTATAACAATAAATATAGTTTCTGAAATATTTTAAAAGTAAAAGTCTTAATTTTAGTAAATACTATATAACAATATATGCATTTAAGAGATTTGAGCTATCAATATTTTTATGTTATATGTTAATATTATTTGTATTATATTATATTTTTCAACATTTTACAAAAGTAAGTAGTAAAAAAATAAAATGTAACATTTTTTTAATATCTTAGATTAAAGATATATAATTATAAATCATTTATAAAATTAAAAATATTATTTTATTTCTTTGATCTATGAAACCTTTTGTCTATTGCTACAACTAACATTTGTCATATTTCCCAAAAAGCATCCTACATCATTTTACATATACTATGTTTAAATGTTGTGAACATTTAAATATCCAATATCATATATTTTAATATTATATGAAGCTTGTATAATTGGTTCTCTAAAAAAAACTAAAAAATAAACTTAATACCATTGGGATTGAATTAAAACACTTTAAGGGATTCATTATCTCAAATTGTAAATATTATTCCAAAATGAAAAAGAATGAGCATCTCATGTTTTTTATATTTAGAAGATGGATTGATTATTAAAGATTGATGTGTTCCATATATTTATCAATTATATATTAGAACTCTTAATGGTGATTCTTAAAACTAAATGGAAAGAGTAACTTTACATAAGTAAAATAACTCAATATTATTATTTTATTCAAATAAAATAGTCCAATATTGAGCAAAATAAATTGGAAACCATGAAACCTGCAACAAAAGTAAAAAATAACTTGATTGAAATAGTTTCTTGTTGAAAAATATTGTATCATAATTCTCGATTCATATTTTCTTTAAACATGAAATAAAAGACATTAAAAAAACTGGCATAGAATTTACATATAAATGTGACAGTAAATTTCTAGACTGACACTATAAAACAAAAGGAAATACTTATTGTGAACATTTCCTATTTCCCCACACGGCTAAGCTTCCTACAAACTAATTACCAAAGACAAAAAAATTAAAATTAAAAAAATGTTAGAAAATGATTGTTCTTGATATTTTGTTCTTTTATATTAAATAACGTCAACAAACCTATAATATTGACAAATGCACATGTTGTTCTACTTCTACAATTTACAATGATGTAGAACAAATGAATTTGTTATTTCTGATAAGTTAAAAAGAAAACTCAACATATTTCCTAGAATATTCATCAACCTGGAATTTGATGGCCATAATTACCATTTTTCCACTTTTTGACCGTATTTGACACCTAAAATTTTGTTAAATCATATGAATTGATAGGTTAAATGTTTAGAAAATCGTCAATATAATAGTTTAATTTATTTATAAGCTGTCAAAAATTGTTATAGGTAATATTGTATTTTATTTAGTAATATAAATATATATTATTTTGTAGTATAAATGATAAAATATAAATTTATTTACAATATTTTAAAATGATAAAATATGGATGTTTCTAAATTATAAACATAAAAATATAAATTTAGAAAATTATTAATAATTGCTAGACTATCATTTAATATATGTAATAAATATGTTTCTATTTTGCTTATTATCTATTCATATTAATTTAGAATCTTTTTATTTAAAATATATGCTTTCTATAAACTTGCTTAGTTTATTTGTGATTTTTACTTTTATATATATATATATATATATATATATATATATATATATATATATATATATATATATATATATATATATATATATATATATATATATATATATATATATATATATATATATATATATAAAGGCAGCCTTGATATATTATAATAAATTTTTTACATAAGCTGACTCTAAAGTAAGGAGCTTGCGGAGAAAAGAGCGAGTAGAAAAACTCCGTTCGTTATCCCATCAAGAAAACCAAAAAACAAAAGGATAATGGCTGGGCAAGAGAAGCCACAAAACCAAGATCCCTATATACATAAAACCCTTATTTTAGACATTATAATATTTTGCCTAAAATATTTACAAAGAGATAAGCCCAAAGGGCAATTAAAATATCCCATAAACATATGAGACCCTATACTAGAAAGTCTATATACATAAAGCCCATATTTTAGACAATATAATATTTTGCCTAAAATATTTACAAAGAGATAAACCCAAAGGGGCAATTAAAATTATCCCATGAACATAAGAGAGCCTATACTAATTAGTCCAATGGGCAAATTACTAATTTATAATATTAGTATACAATATATATTTTTATATCATTTGTTGTATATTTATATTTATTTTAAAATATTTTTAAAATAATCATATAAACTAGAAAACTTAGATTTTTTTCATATATTACTAATTTATATATTTTTTTAATTTTATATTCTTTTTATCACATTTATAAAAATCTCTATATGATTTATTATATAATATTATTAATTATTATATAAATTTTGACAATCAATATTTTTATAAAAACATAAATGAAAAACAATAAAATAACTAAACCGTTATAAAAAAATCATATGACAGGCCGGGTTGACCATCAAATTCGAGGCCTGCATCCGAGTCACATCAATACAAACCACGCCATCACCAAGCAGTGTGAGGCGGACAACAAACTGTGAACAGAAGCGGTAGATTCTAAGATAGGGATAGAAGTTGCTTGTAGCGATGAAATGAACTGGCAGTGAGCTGAGGATAAGACGGTTTGCATGCTGTGAGCATATATATATATATATAGATAAAAAGAGTGAGAGAAGAAGATAAGGAGGATAGGAGAGAAAAGAGATTTAACTTTTATTCTTAGTTCAAATTCGAACTGTTACAGCATAATTGATATTCGTTTGCCAATTACCTCTTGTTGATTGCTATTTGCTAAAATTTCAGATTTGTTTAATTGTACAATTAGTTGCTCACTATTCTATTTTCTCACTCAAAACCTAATGTTCTCTTAATTAAATTAAAAAATAAGCTATACCATTTATTCACAGATTCAGACTAAACATGGTTAAAGTAAATAGTTCAATGCTTATAAAAAACAATTTAAAGAATTATATGAACAATTTGAATTTCCATCCCAATCTATTCTTCAGAGATTTCATAAAAAGCAATTTAAAGAATTATATGAATAATTTGAACGCAAAACAAACTAAATACTTCAAATTATAAAAATGAATTTAAAAATATCACAATAGAATGAAATCATAAGCAAATTAAATTTAATCCAATAAAAAAAATTCCATTACAAATACAACTTAAGACCACCACCTATCAAAAACTCAAACCCCTCTTAAAAATTACCATCCATTTTAATTAATAGATATCAAACACATATTAAATAAATCCGGAATATATTGAGTTCAGGAATAAGAAAACAAGCTTAACCCAAGAAAACATCTCGTGCTTAAACAATCTTATAAGGAATAACAATTTTAATGTCATTCATATCTTATTATACTAAGAATAAAATTCTCTACTCTATATCAGTGATTGTCAACAAACCCCGAACTCCTGGGGTGTGGACAACCAAATATTCATAGTCGGTCTCTTTGCCCCAGAAAACAGGATGCAAGCAGCTCTCATATCCAATCTTTTTCCAACATGGCCACGAACCATCTATCACAAACTACCACGTGCAAACAGTATAGAAACTTTAGCATATTTTTCAAATATTACCGGATCAACTATCCAATCACCTGTACGTATTGTGAGTATATATGAGCCCTGCCATCGAAACAGACCATGCATCGCAGACCCATCTTCGCCTTTCAAGCTTTCCACTCCTTCCGGTAATGGCACAATTCCATTCAACAAGCAATACTTCATCACTTGAATACTATTTTCTCGAACAATAAGTGGCCTCTAGAATTCCCATGTGTGAAGTAAATTGTTCCATTCTCTGCAAACTCTGCGAAAGCGGATGACAGAGCGAAGTGGAAAGAAAGGTAGTAATTAAACAATTATGTGCCGTGGTATCAAATCCCACGACATCATTTCTTCTTCCTCATTTCCCTTTCCTCTCTTGTTCTCCCTCTCCACTTCCATGTTAGATATTTCGTTGGGATATTATGAGGAGTAACCTGGCTTGAAGAACTAAAGAATTGATTGTGATTTTCCAGCGAGTTCTACAAAGATGTATTTCTCTATTGAATAACTTGGCTCGAAAAAAATTATGAACTGAATATGATATTGGTTTACGGTTTTGTATGAATGCGTATTTCTATGTTGAATAACTTGGCTTATGTTGT
Organism: Chamaecyparis obtusa; assembly: GCA_027943335.1. Lineage (NCBI taxonomy): Eukaryota > Viridiplantae > Streptophyta > Pinopsida > Cupressales > Cupressaceae > Chamaecyparis > Chamaecyparis obtusa. Next base: position 99,819 of record BSBK01000438.1, on the reverse strand, counting down.
GATTCAGCCGACTTGAGTAAAAATATTAGGAAATATTTTTTTTCTATTACTTTAGAGCTTTTGGGGAAAGTATTATTTAGTTAAATTTGAATTTTATTAAAATAAAAATAAAAATAAAAATTCCCAACCACCAAAAAAAGCCTGCTCATAACTATTTAGGCGTGATATGAGGAGAAAAGATGATGTATATGTAGCTGATGGACGGTTGATAAATTTTGCAGTCCATGTTTTTCAGACAACCACAAGCTGTGTTATACACATGAAAATCATTGATGAATAGTTGACGTGTTACCCTTATCTATGGGACACTCGGTAAGTTCTCGATGGAACATGTATGGAATTAGCAGATAAGGCCAAAGATGGAAAGGAATGGAGGAATGGGTTTTCAAAAGAACAAAAGCTTTAAAAAATCACAAATCCATTTTCAACCCATTCTAGGGCACAAGACGTGATGACATGGGAAGAAAGGGCTTAAGGTAGAACATGGAGGAAGAAATTCAAAAAGTAATTTTGAAGGACAAAAGACCAAATAAGGACTAGGAATACTCCTAATCTCCTTTTTCAATAATTTACCTATTTTCCCAACTTCTAACCATGGGCCCTAATTAATCTCCCTCTTTAAAGGAAAGCATGGTCGTCCTATTATTGAGATTTTTTTCAAGAAGGAACCAAATATTGAAAGATGAAGGAATGCCATAACAGGGATAAATCTCTAAGTGGGAAGTTTTGCAAATGGAAAGTGATCGATGTTGTGTTATTGTCCGTGATGACCTTGTTAACTTGTATTATGTGGCATTCTGAGGTTCTTGGCACACACGAATCCAAGTGGTGGGCATGCATATTATGGTGGACTTCAAAAGTCTTAAAATGTATTTTGGTGCTTTTTTGTAAGGAAGAAAATGATAGCAAAGTGTAATTCATTCTAGGTAAAACCCTAAACGAAGAACATCGCCGCCATGACTGTTTTCAGATGCGAACTTGAGAAGATCTTATGTCACGGAATTTTAATATGTTAAAGTTCTCTTTTCAGCGGTTCGATTGGTGAGAATTTTCTAGAAATTGAAGAAAATTTTGCAGGGTTGCAGTGTTAATTGGTGGGTAAAAGTACATAGCTATGTCGTATTAGAGGACATATTTAATGGTTCCCACAGAAACGGTTTCGGTCGGACCCGTTTTGGCTGGAAATACGTGGCGCTATGTGGCGGGGGAGCTCAATTTGCAAGGCACCTTAGGAGGTTTTCGACTGAAATAGGTAGGCCCTTTTTTGATTTTTTGATTTTCACATTTTTTAATGTTTTTATATCTTTTTTTGTCAATTTAATATTAAATAATTGTAATTTTAATAAAAATATTAATTTAATAGTTGTAGAAATAATTATTTTAATAATAAGTTAATTTAATAGTTTTTTTTGTTTATGTAATTTTATTATTTTTAATTAATATAATTTTATGTAGATTTAGTTATTTAATTAATATAATATTTTTTTTCAGTTAAGAAAATATGTTAGTTAGTTAGTTAATTTATTTATTTTTATTGGATATGTTTTAAAACATTAGGAAAATGTTATAAAACATTAGAAAAATGTTATAAATGATTAGAAACATGAAACTAGAACATGAACCAATATAAACTTTAACACTAAATAAACATGAACCCTAACCACAAACCTAATTTAAAAAAGATCCCTAAACCTAATTGAGAAATAAACTTTAATATGAAACATACATAAACCTTAACATTAAACTAACATGAAACTAGAACATGAACCAACATAAACCCTAACACTAAAAACCAACATAAACCAAAATACTAGAAACCAACATGAACTCTCTCTCTCTCTCTCTCTCTCTCTCTCTCTCTCTCTCTCTAATTAAGACCTAACACTATTAATAAGAAATAATAGGACCCCTTAAGAGCTAACATGAGTAAAAAGACCTAATATTTCCTATTAAGACCTAACATGATTAGTAAGACCTAATAAGACCCTTAACATCTAATAGGACCACTTAATTTAATTAATAGAAGCCTTAAGAACTAATAAGAGGTCTAATAGGGTATATTAGCACCTAAATTGATTAATACGACCTAATAAGACCTAATACCTACTAATAAGACCTAATAGGACCTTTAAGAGCTAATATGACCTATTAAGACTAATTAGGTCCAATATGACCTATTAAGACATAATAGGACCAATTAAGACTTAACATGTGACTAATACTTGACCAATTAGGACTTATTAGTTGACCGATTAAGACTAATTAAGACTTAACATGTGACTAATATGACCAATTAAGACCTAACATGATTAATAAGACATAATAGGACCCCTTAAGACCTAACATGAGTAATAAGACCTAATATTTCCTATTAAAACCTAACATGACTAATAAGACCTAATAAAACCCTTAACATCTAATATGACCACTTAATACCTAATAGGACCCTTAAGAATTAATAAGAGACCTCTAATAGGGCATATTAGCACCTAAATTGATTAATACGACCTAATAAGACCTAATACCTACTAATAAGACCTAATATGACCCTTGAGAACTAATAGGACCTATTAAGACCAATTAGGTCCAATATGACCTATTAAGACCTAATAGGACCAATTAAGATGTAACATGTGACTAATATTTGACCAATTAGGACCTATTAACTAACCAATTAATACTAATTAAGACTTAACATGTGACTAATATGACCAATTAAGACCTAACATGATTAATAAGACAAAATAGGACTCCTTAAGACCTAACATTAGGAATAACACTTAATATTTCCTATTAAGACCTAACATGATTAATAGGACCTAATAAGACTGTTACCATCTAATAGGACCACTTAATACCTAATAGGACCATTTAGAATTAATAAGAGGTCTAATATGGCATATTAGCACCTAAATTGATTAATACGACCTAATAAGACCTAATAGGACCCTTAAAAACTAATAGGACCTATTAAGAACAATTAGGTCCAATATGACCTATTAAGACCTAATAGGACCAATTAAGACCTAACATGTGACTAATACTTGATCAATTAGGACCTATTAATTGACCAATTAAGACTAACTAAGACTTAACATGTGACTAATATGACCAATTAAGACCTAACATGATTAATACGACCCCTTAAAATTTAATATGATTAATATGACCTAATACTTGACCTAATACCATTTAAGACCTAATAGGACACCTTACTTTCAATCTACATCTACATCTACAGTGAACCATAACTCAAAGCCTCTTTTCATTAGAAAATTTCTAACATGTATGTGTTTAAATTTGTATCCACACACACACACACACACACACACACACACACACACACAAATATATATTGTAACATGTATGTTTCTTAAATTTTTAACATGCATGTGTAACATGTATGTTTCTTAAATTTCTATGTACATGTATATATATTTCATTTTTAAACTAGGTGATTAAATTTGTAACATGCATGTTTCTTAAATTTGTATGTACATATATATATTTCATTTAAACTAGATGATTATAATGTACATGTGCAGAGATCTATATATATTCTTGTTTATACTTATGTGCATATATCTATTTTGTCTATTACATGGCATCGGCTAGAGGGTCAGAGGATTCAGGATAGCCTAGTGTATGCAGGGGGTGTAGTCACCACTTCTCACATAGATCGGCTGATTATAAAGAGGCTAGAGAGAAGTTATTTGCTTCTATCATTGACAGATTGACACAAGCCATAGAGGTTCTGGATCAGACCATTGCTTCATCCACCACCCTTCCCAATAGGGATAGGGTGAACAATATTAGAGCTGATTTGTAGTGTATGATTGACAGAGTTCAATCATACAACATGTATGATAGCATCAACATTGATACATTTTAGACTTCTTTGTCTCGTAGTGTTACTAGCACCGTGAACTATAGGCAGATTGATACATATGTTTCCACCGCTATGATGAAGACCATGTTTCCTCATTACCGAGATATGGCTAAGGTGAGAGGGTACATGACTACTAGATGTGAGGATGACCTTGTCACACCATTTATATATCCTTGATGGTTGGATGCTCATCATAGGTGGCCCCAGAAGGATGAGCTTCCACTATATTTCTACAAACAATTTTTTGCAGAATTTCATTTGCAGTATGATGTTGATTATAGAGATTGTCCTATTTATGTTGGGCAGGGGAGGTGGAGATTATCTGACAGATTTAGAGCACCTGATGCCCATGTGCCTTCTAATAAGTGGGAAAGGGTGGGTCCAAACCAAAAGGTTTGGAAATGGCAGCTACAAGAGAGAGTGTGCTAGATGACACAATGAGGAGGGAGGTATATTCTAGTATTACAAGTATCACCACACAGGTTCAAGAGATGTCATCTGATAATTTAGGGAGATACATGTTTCTTTCTCATCCCAGCATTCCTCCACCTACACATGATGCATCCTCCAGTGGTGATCCATATGATATAGAAGAGATACCATCTCCCCTAGAGGTTGCAGCTTTATCAGATGTGGACGATTTGTGTCATACGGGCGTATTATTATCCAATGATCTACTTTGTGCATATTAGGATTTATAGATACTCGGTGGAGTTCCACTCAGGGAGGTTCCATCATTTGTCATTTCCATTCATATTAGATCTACTCAATTAGGTTCTTAGGGTGCACAAAGATGTGAGGATATTCATGCACCACCTACAGCTCCTAAGAAAAATGACTTTGACACCATTCAACAATTTTCTTTGAATTATCTATAATGTTACCTGTACATTTCTACACTATCAGTTTAAAGCAAATGGATCTAAGCTAATATAATTTCAAATAATATTTACCAATTTTCTTTGAATTATCTATAATGTTACCTGTACAATTGGATCTACACCCATTTTAATCTTCCAATCTTTCAACTACCTCCAACAATGTCCCAATTTTGTTCAACAGACAATAATTCATCAATTGAACATTGTTTTCTCTGAATATATTTATCTAAAAGATATCAATAAATATCAATCTTCACATACTTAAACTAGATTTGTGACATAAATCAGATAGACATCTCAAATTAAAATATATGCGTATCATTTAAATAAGTTATAAATAAGAAATAATAGTTGATTTATGTTTTTCATGTTTTGCGGAAGATTTTACTAATAGGTTTTTATAGATGAACATATAGTTGGTAGGTCATTTTTCTTGAAAGTCTGTATAGGAGTTTGTTTATCGACAATCAGACTAGTTCATTCCCTTTTGATAGATATACTTTCATTATTATGGGATATATCTTTCATCTTTTGGCATAGCAAAGTCATAGCTTAATTTAGCTAGACATTTTTATTATTTTTGATTAGTAAGGGGCCAAAGCTGAAGGGTTTGTATTAATATAATTAATGTCATAACATATCAAAAGTTTAAAGTTTGAGACTGGCTTCTAAATATGCCCATAATAATTTGAGGTGCATCAACCAGAGAGCTACATAGCTTTGAACCTCCTCAAAACCACTCAAAAATAGGGTGGGTGAGCCCACAATAGTAGGTTGCACTTTTTTGCTTGAACGGACACTGAAGTTTGCATTTTCAAAAAATATTTCAGATTTGGATGCATTTTGTCATTAAACCATTTGAAATCAAATCATGAAGTAAATTAGAGTCTTTTAATATTTTTTGTTTAGATTCTAAATATATTTTTTATTTTTATTTTTAATTGATTTGAATGGTTTTCTTTCTCTCACAAAAACTAGTATGTTGTTGAAAATGTCATTTTCAAAGAGTTACATTGTTTTCACAGAGCATAATTTTTTTTCTAAAATAGATATCAATGTGATTCTTTCGAATTTAGTTTTGTAACATCCATATGAAGGGCATGCAATTGGTTTGACAACATTATCATGAATTTTTTTAAAAAAATTAACCTTTGAATTTGACTAAACCGTAATTTTGAGATACCTTGACTACATAGCTTATAACTTTTTGTGTATTTGTCCAATTTCATTTTTATTTTTTTTGATAGAAAGATAACTTCAATACCTGGGGCATAGATATTTTTTAGAGTTTTTTTTCTCTCATTTACCATTTTTCCATAAGCGTCAAACATAGAGGTAGACATACAGTGAAATATCTATGTTTAGTAAAACTAAAAATACAAAGTCATAATAAACTTAATATATATTAATATTATAATCATTGAAAATATTTTTCTTAGTAGTACCTTACTACATAGATATGTTTGTCAAATGAATTCATTTGATATACCAAAAGATAAAGTAAAAGTGATTTTTTGTCAGCATTTTAATAGGTGCAAAGGAGACTCCATTGTAGGTATGAATGAGGAGCATAGATGTTATATCAATGTTTTTTCTATCTAAGAGGCTTTGAGCTAACCATTTGTAATTAATTCTTTCAAATGGAACCTCTTAAGGCTTAAATAATGATATTTTATTAAAAATATTTTATTTCAGCAAAAATTAGCATGTCTAAAAAAGTGTAACCCACTATTGTGGGATCACCCTGGCGTGATTACAGTTTATACTCAAAATTTAAAACTATAATTAACAACTATGAGCTAAAAATTGTAAAAACTGTGAAAAATCCTTAGAAGTAATTTTGCACCAGAATTAATTCGAAGGGGAGGTAGAATCCTTCTTTGAGCTCTTTGTTGAGGAATTCTGAGTTTCCACTTCTTCAGACTAGGAAGAGGAAATATTCCCCTCGTCAATCTGATCGGCTGCTTCCTTATCCTCATCATCATCCTCAGTTGCATCTTCCTCTTCGTCATCTGCCTCATCCTCCTCTTGATCCCCATCATCCTCAGCATCTGCCTCTTCTTTCACGACTTCCTTAGACTCATCCTAATCCTCACCCCCTACATCCAAAGAATCTGAGCTCCCTAGACCATCCAACCTTTCATCATATCAGTACTTGTAAACCTAGTCCATATTTACATCCAAATCATCTCCATATGGTGATTCCATGGCCTCTTCTATTCCAAGAAATCTGGAAAGGAAATTCATAGCCTTTTTCATTGAAGATAGTCTCAATGATTTTTGTTCCCATTTCCAGTGCTAGAGAATAAAGAACCACCTCGTGGGACCTCCATAAAAGTTTCGACGAGGATTTTTCCCAGCCTGGGAAAGGGAGAGCTCGCTGACATAACAATGGGGAGATCCCATGGGAAGGAGATGAATAATTCCTCATCAATCACTACAATTACCTTATGGAGGTCACCGAGATATCTGCCATCAAAGAGTCGATAACATATTTCCTTTGCATAGTTTTTATGTGCACCTACCACCAGGATGCTGGCCAAGAAGCCGGAACAAATATCTAGGTTTACCCTGTATCTATGGTTGGTGAGCAATAAATTTTTTCCCAAAACTTCTTTGATAGCATGGAGGACCACTCAATGGTGGAATAAGCAAATTTCCTTTAATTTATTAGAGAAAATATGAGAATCAAAGGCAATTTTATCAACACTAGCGCTCAATTTGATGGGAGTATCCATTAAAGATGGAAGAGGAATTTCTTAATAAAAGCAGGTTGCTTTGTGAAAAATAAAAACCACATTCCAAGATATAGTATAATGCTAAAACAAAGGTCCCTTCTCACTAAGCCTTCAACCATAAATGTCTTCATACCGTCGGTGATTGAAGCCTTGAGATTAGCCTCTATGACCAATCCTGATTAGACCGATATATTACTCTAGAAAATTGGCTAAAAAAGGTAACTCGATAAAATCTTTATGTGAAAGGCATCAACTAAAAAAGTGTTGCTAGAAGGGGGAGAAATATTTAGAGATGCTACCAAATTAGCTAATTGCATGTTGAGAATGGAATACAGACTGTTGACTACTCAATCTAGCAACTGGCTCGTCCTTTCACAACCAAAGAAATATCATTTCTAACTCCTTTTTACTTGCGAAGAATGATCCTGCAACTCCGAAGAAGTCTAGACTTTTCCACCTAGTGTCCTTTGCTGAACACTACTTGCTCCTTGAAATCTAACAAAATGGATTTCCATAATTCTGAAGGGTTGGCAACGCAGGTGAAGTGATCGGAAGACTTGATGTGACGCTTTCCTAATTGAAACAACTTGTCAAAAATCCTTGGGCTTTGAACATCTTTTGAAAACTATCGACCGTTGCTATAGATAGGTGCAATTTTGAGTTATGAGAGATTTGACTAATCATCCAATGATGTTGTTTTCATGAATATACCACTGGCTGCAATATTGGCTAATTCGTCAGCCTTGGAGTTTTCTTGATGAAAAATATGATTAACTATTATAGATTCAAATTTTTTTGTCAGGTTTAATATGACTTCCAAAGAATATTTGCAAATTCTAATTTGAAGTTACCCTTGTTCTAACTGTATTTATTGTAATCATAGAGTCTCCTTCAATTTTCAATTTGTTCAAACCTAATTCATAAGAAAGAGCTAGGCCATGTAATAATGCTTTGAATTTTGTCATGTTGTTGGTATCTAATTCTAATGGTTTGGCTAATTTTTCTATGATCTTACCATCTAAGGAATGAATAATGCAGCCTGCCCCTGATGAACCTAGATTCCCTTTTGATGCTCCATCAAAGTTGAGCTTAAACAACCCTAGAGATGGAGATTTCCAAATGCAAGAAGCTCTCTAAAAGTGATTAGCTTTACATCCTCTGCCAATAGTGGTTGGAGTTTTGAGACCATACCATCTTTTAATCATTTGATCATCCCAGGTGATGTAGAACTTGTGCTTAGTAGTTTGAGCTTGAATTTGAGAGTTCATAATCTCTACTATTGCAACTTCAATTTTATTGAGAATAGATTCAATTTCTATTGAGTTATCTTTAAAGAGTAGATCTTTTTTATCTCTTTCCAAATCTCCCATATTAAAATAGATGGTGATATGATCCATAGATTTCCACATAAGCTTTCTTCAAAGAGCCTAGGCCACGATAATAGATGAGATAAGATTTCTTGAGGGAAAGTAGACAACCAATCTAATTTTGAACACAACTAGTTCCAACATTTATTGGTGAAAGGACATGTTAACAACAAATGATTATAATCCTCTTCACAATTGTAGCATAGAGAGCATCTAGATGGGCTGAAATATCCCATTTTAAGAAACCTGTCTGCTATTAATATTATACCTAGAGAGGCTGCCCATGTGAATACACCTACCTTAGGTAAACAAACCTTATTCCAACATAATTGAATTGAGATTGTATCTATTTTTGGTTGAAGAGGCCCTGACTGAATTTTGTAACCATCCTTAACATTGTAGATACCAGATTTAGCCCCATTCCAAATAATTTCATCCCTTCCCTGCTTGAGGAAGAAGGATCTGACACTAAGAATCTCTTTTAAATTGCCTAATTTCTGAGGATCTAATCTGAGAACTGAAAAATATTTCAATTGCCAAGAGCCATCTATTGAGGAGGATGAAGAAGGAATAATATAATCTTTAACCAATGGACCCCATGCAGCTGAGAAAATATGACTGATTTTATTCTGACCTAATGATAAGTTTACGCTTGGAAATCCTCTTCAAGAATCCTCCAAAAATCTAGCTGAAGTGCCTTCTCTAATATTCCATGTGATGTTGTTGTCCACACTGTGCCTTGACTTGGACATAAAATTCTAAATTCTAGAGCCTCTTGGGAAATGTCTTATATGAAAGACCTCTTCTACTAAACCATTACCGAGATATTTACCCCTTAAGATCCTTACCCATTTATAGTTCTGATTTTTCATGATTTTCCAATATAGTATAGCTCCTAGAGCTTGATTCTACCACAAGTGATTTTTAATTCTTGTGCCCCCTGCTGATGTAGGTTTGCAATTTTTTCCCCAGGATATAAGTTTGAATTTCCTATAGGAATCTGTGCCCTACCAAAAGAAATTCCTTAACTTCTTCACAATGTCCATGTACCCACTCATTGATAGGGAGATACAAGATATTAGTAAATGGGAATTGCGACCAAAGAGGCTTTAATCATTATAATTATGCCCACCCAAGAAATCCATTTGGATTTCCAATAATCCATCTTACGATCTATTATTTCATTAATAGGTTTCCAAACCCATGTAGTTCTTAATGTTTTGTCAATGGGGATTCCCAAGTAGGAGCATGAGAAGGAGTTTGATTTGAAGGCCAGAATTGATTCTATTTTCTGTTGAATTTTCTTTTTAGTGTGAAAGAAGAAGATGACTAATTTATCCTTATTCACTGTGTGTCCAGAGGCCTTATCATAGTTTTTAAGAATTACCTTAATTTGAGAAGCTTTCCTGATTGAGCCTATACCAAAAAGAAAAGTGTCATCGACAAATTGTTGATGTGTGACTGGCCTTACTGAGGAGGTGATTTCAATCCCTCTAATACTTCCCTGATATTAAATTTTTACCAAGCTATGACCTAATGCTTCTACTGTGATGATGAAGAGAAAAAGAGACAGGGAATCTCCTTGTTTGATTCAGTTTGAGCCTTCAAAGAAGCCTTGAGGAGAACCATTTACAAGAACACAATATTTTGGGGTAGATATACAATAGAAAATCAATTTTATCCATGCCTTGGAGAAGCCAAAAATTTCCATGCACTTGGCTAAAAATCTCTAATTGACTTCATCATAAGCTTTTTTAATATCTAATTTGATGATCATACTAGGTTGTTTGTTACATTGAATAGAGTGGATGACTTCTTGAGCAATGATAATACCATTTAGAATTGATCTCCCTAGCACAAAACTTGTCCGTTCTTCCCCAATAATCTTGCCAAGAACCATTTTTAATCTGTTTGCTAAATATTTTGACAATATCTTATAAATAGTATTACATAAAGCAATAGGTCTATATTGATCCATGCAATTTGCCTTTTCTTTTTTGGGAATGAGAGAAATGAAAGTATTGTTGATTTCAAATAAGAATCTACTTGAAGATCTGGCTGATTCCAATGCTGCAGTGAAGTCTTTTCCCAGAACTCTCCAACAATGTAAGAAGAAGCTGGGAGAAAAGCCATCTAGGCCAGGAGCTTTGTCTGTAACATTTGTGTTAATGTTTTCATAATTTTATCTTCAGAGAACTCCCTTGACAACATTTGATTATCAACATCAGTTATGATTTTAGGGATATTAGTCAATAAATCTTGTTGAATCTTAAGAGGTGTGCAATCTGAATAGTTCAATAACTTTGAGAAAAAATAGATTATTTCCTTTTGAATCTCTTTTTGATTTTCCAGAAGAGCCCCCTCTGAGTTAAAAATTTGTAGGATCCTGTTAATGTTCCTTCGATTTTTGGTGCTAGAATGAAAAAATTTAGTATTTTTTCTCCTGCTACCAACCAATTTTCTCTTGATCTTTATTTCCAAAAGGTTTCCTCTTTACTTAGGATATCTTCTAAATCTTTTAATAAATCTTTTTCCGCCACCAAAAGGTCTTGATCCATCCCAGATTGCATAATAGTTTCATTCAATGCCACAAGCTTTTGTTCTATATCTTCTTTTGATGAAAACATATTCTTAAAATGAGTTCTAATCCAAATAAGTAGATTCTTCTTAATAAATTTTAATCTACACACAAAGAAAAAGAGCTTGGATCCCTTAACTTTAACCTCATTCGACTAGTTAGCTATCATGTCAATAAAATTCTCCTTTTTGAGCCACATATTTTTAAATTTAAAAGAACATCAATGAGGTTTGTCTTCCTCCAAAATATTCAATTGAATGGAAAAATTATCTGAGCCTAAGGAGGGATAGATGGAAGCTTTTAAGACAAAAGGGGATGTTGTTATATCTTCCCTGAAAAGGAATCTATCCAATTTTTTTGATATGTTATTATACCTCATTCTTCTATTGGACCATGTAAAAGATCCATTATCAGACTCAATTTCCATTAACTTTTCTCTTTGAAGCCAGTCTTTGAAATCTGATTGGGATTGGGAAAACTCTGAGGGAACCACCCTTTTTTCCTGATGTGTGAATGATAGCATTGAAGTCACCACCCAATATGAAATTACCTTCTGGCCAAGCTAGAAAACATCTATTGATCTCCTCCGAGACCTCCACTTTTCTTCTTCTCAAGACAGGTCTATAAACATTCACAATGTATGTGCTCAAATTTGATTGTATGCTTGCAATTTTACCCCCATCCAGTTCGAGCTGCTATCTAATTGGGAGAAAGAAGAGAGTCTGGAGTTCCATAAAATTACCAAGCCTCGTGAAGACCCTATTGCCTCGACCCTTGAAGCTCACCAATCATCCACCAATCATCCAGTGTCAGAAAGAAATTGGATAACTGCTCCTTGTTCATTTTAGTTTCTTGAAGTAGAACAACCTCAGCTTTGGATGTTATTATTTAGGCCATATAGATTTTATGTAAAAAAAATTCTTCACTAATACATTTACTCTGAGCTCAGGCTGTTTATTGATAACGGGCTAGATAACACTTATAAAATCATAACAGGTATATAGTATGGAAGAATGAAAGCTTGCACTAAATAATCTTCTACTGTGCGGGCATAATTCTCAACCAATTATGTAGTTTAATATACAAAGGAACCAAGGCCTCCTCTCCAATACTTTTCCAACACGGTGACAAGTTATCAATCACAAACTCCCATATGCGAATCTTCCAAGTAAATGTACTGCCAACATACACGACGCCTTCGATGGAAACACAAAATGCAGTGCACACCTATTTTCATCTTCCAATCTTTCAACTCCCTCCGGCAATGGAAAAATTTTGTTCAACGGGCAATAATTCATCAATTGAACACTGTTTTCTCTTATAATAAACGGCCTCAGGAATTCCCAAGTTTGTGGTAATTCGTTCCATTCACTGCAAACTGTTCGAAAACGGATGACAGATTGAATTGGAAGGAGACGCAAAAGACGCATGTCAATTACGTGCAGTGGTATCAAATCCCACGACATCATTTCTTCTTCCCCTTTCCCTTTCCATTCTTCTTCTCCCGCTCTATTTCTATATTAGATGTTATTAGATATTTAGTTTGTGTGTTATGTTGAGTAGCTTCACATAAGCAATACATCAACATTATTTAATATATATAACATTATTCAATAACATCATTTAATATATATAACACTATTCAACTATAACCAATACAACAACATTATTTAATATATATAATACTATACAGTAAAATGGTTTAATATATATAACACTATTCAACTTAAAACAAAATTAGGAAACACATAGCAGATCATCATTTGTATAAACATGGATCTCTTCCTCATCTGCATACTTGAACTTCCACAATATAAACTATATTATTTCATTTCTCCTCGCAAAGCACCTCAAATCGATTTGTCCAGTAAGCACAAATCAATACATCATCATTTATTAATTTATTTTCCATATATCGCACTGCAATCAGTTACGAAACGGCATGAATAGTTTTAGTCGAGGCAGCGTGACATCACAAATTAAAGATAACATGCTTGACAATTTTATTTAAAACCTCAATGTCTACAATGTTTGTAGAGTATCTAATTACACTTAGGATTTCATATAAAAATATATGATAACCAAAAAGAAGACCATGCCAATTACTAAAGACAATACAATGTTAGATTAAACCAAACCCCTAAAATAAATAAAATTAAAATTGGTAATGTAGTTGCATGGTAAAGATCTTATTAAATAGTAAAAGGGAAACTTTTCCAAACAAGTTGAAGTTCTTAGGCATTCAGTACACATATGCATTAAGAATCACAAGCTAAGTAACCACATTCATTTATGCAAACTGGAATTTGATAGATATGGAATTTGTAAATTTTTTACTTCAAAAAGAATTTCATGCATGCAAGTAAAAAACACAAGATTTTGAAGTCTTGAATACACAAAAACTTACTCTGGTGTGGATTGGAGGTACCTGATGTCTTTATGCCAGCACTTGTTATCTCCCATCCATCTTCCAGAAACTTCTTCTAGTTTTCTATATTTGTACATCTTATATTATTCTGTTCAAAAGTGCCAGTATTCTTACTATCAACAATCTCCTGAACCATCTTTTGCATGAAATCTTCTGTGTCTATTATATAGTTGTCAACGCAAAACTAACTGAGTCTATATCGTTTGTGTCATTCCATATCTATCAAATCCTGGAATTGTTTGGGGATTGTGACATTATCATTTGTGTCATTCCATATCTATCGAATCCTGAAATCTTCTATGTCATTCCATATCTATCAAATCCTAGAATTGACATCAGCATTCACTACTGAGTCTTTAAGCCATACAGATTTCTCTGTCAAGTCCTTGTTAATAAAACAAATCCAATCCAAAGATTGCTTGCGATCTAATCCTAAAAAAGAAAGAGAGAACGGAGGATAGAATGCATAATTACCTATATCTATTCCTGAGTATATAGATAGTTATCGACATAATTTTACCCCTTCCAATTTATTATTTGCTGACCTATATGCAAGTATGACTACCTAGCTTACCTATATCTATATATAATGCATAATTACCTATATCTATTCCTGAGTATATAGATAGTTATCTACCTAGCTTATATATCATTACAGATCATTAGCAAGTACCTATTGTCAATCCATGATTTGCCAAATGTCTTGCATCTGAAATTGGTTTTTCCTAGAGTACCATAAGAACGCAATATTTAGGCATGAAAACTCACCATCCCCTTTCCTGATGGCTATGCATCTCCAATCAGAAATAAGATTGAAAATGGATTTAGACAATCAGAAAATATGCGTCTCCACACCAAAAGTCTGTAACAGTATTTGAACTATAGATTTCGACCCAAACACTCTTGAACTTTCGGCGTTCTCATAGTTTGCAACAGTTTATTATTAAATATGAAATTGAGGGACATGGAGGAACAACAATTTGTTTTTGACCAAGGGAACCGATTTGAAAGTTCATCAAATTGATAATAACTAACGAGTAAACCAAGGCACACAAGAAAATTTGGACATAGTCAAATGAATGTAAAAAGAAGCCCTGTTTTGCCTTGCTCATCTTTTTTAGGTTTTTGTTTTTGCAATTGTTTGTATGTGAATAAGAGCACATATAAAAGAAATATTTGCAACTTAAACAACACAGAAAATTGACAATATTTGGAAAGCATATTCCAGATCTATTTTCTAATTGTAATTACAATATTTCTCTAGAGTACAAACAACCTATTTCATGAAATGACATGTATTCAAACACAGCCATAAAATGTAGCCACAAAAAAGACTAAACTTTCTTAAAATAAGCAAATTGGCATCAACTGGAATGTATGCCTCTCTCCATATGACCTCCAATGAACAAGAAAGTGATATTTCTGTACTTACCTGCCCTAGGTGACCCCAAACAGTAGCATAAACCTCCAAAATCCAACCTTTCTTAAAATAAGCAAACTGGAATCAACTGGAATGCATGCCACTCTCCATATGACCTCCAATGAATAAGAAAGTGATATTTCTGTACTTACCTACCTTAGGTGACCCCAAACAACAGCATAAACCTCCAAAATCCAAGTTGACTAGCCTCCTAGAAACCCATACTACTTCTAAGCATGTACTGCCATCAAAGTAAGATTCGCGACCAGCATAGGAAAATGACTAAACTAAACTAAAATTCTTTGGCCACCAATGTTACTGATCTTAGGGAGAAAAGCTTTTTGGTATCAGAAAAGCATCACAGAATGACTAAAGTAAAGACAACAAGGATCAGGAACTATGCAAATGATAGAACATCATGAACATCATGAACAGGAAATGATAGAACTTCATGTGAACAAGACATGTGAAACATATCTGAAACAGTTGATGTGGACTGGACATATTGTCAACTATCATTATAAATGTCATAATGTTTTGAGAAACAAACCCATTATGGGTATATAAAGAGAAGAATAAAACAATAGTAATCTGACTAGAGGCGTCCATACATCTCTTCCAGCCAGTCCATTCTCTCCTGCTCATCCATTAGCAGGAAACCTTTGGCCCTTTCACGCTCGCCCATAAAAGTGTTGTACGCCTTCACGAAGATAGTCTGGCTGACTCTTGGTATGGATTTGAGAGCACTATACACACTCTTCAAAACACCATCCTCCTCAGTTTTATTAGTTTTCAGCAAGTGGATCCTTTCAAACCCATCTCTTATTTGCATCATTGTTTCACAAATAACATCAAGCGAGGAAAACAAACTCACCTTCTTCCTCTTTCCCTTCTTTCCTGATGATGAGGTAGGAGTTTCTTTACCACTCATAGTGAATTTGTTGGCATTGATAGGACTTTCATCCACCATGGGACTAATAGCATCGGGAATGTCAAAACACTCTTCATCAGCATCAAACTGCTGATTAGAGTCATTCAGAAAGTGTCCCTCTTCAACCTCAGAGGGAGTTGTGGTGGCATTCCCGTTAGCAATATCATTGCCAACAATGATGGCCAACTCGTTATAATAAAGGAAGGGCATCCTCTTGTACATTTTAGCACTCTTCATCTCCTTTCTCTGCATATACGTATTACTCGATGGGTTAAGCTCATATTAATCATTTAGAATATGCATGCAATGTTGCTTCAATGAGAAGAGTGCAAACTAGAAAGAGAATCCTACCTCCAGAATGGTTTTCCACACATTGTCCTCAGCGTCAATTGATTGAGTGCTCTCATTCCAAGAAAAACCACTCGAGTTTCATAGTTCCCTCATCATCCTAAAAGATGCCTTCCATGTTTTCAATTTATTCTTAAAGTGGTCCTTGGAGAGAGTCAAATTCATTTCAGCATTGAACTGACATTCAATGGAAGTCCAAGCTTCTTTTTTGAAGCCCCCTTCAACCTTGTGGCCCAGCTAGACTTGCTCCAATAGCAAGTCTATCAACTTTCTTTCCATTTCCTTTGTCCACATTTGCTTCTTTGGAGTAGAAGCGGGTATTTGGCTAGGCTGTACTGATTCCTTCATGCTTCGCATGAGATCAATATACGGGGCCATACTGTGGATATAAAAAAGATGGATAAAATGAAAAGTATCAGCATATCATGTGTAAAATGCCTTATGCTCATATGAATATAAATAGCTGCAACAACATAAATAGCCCCATATGAATATAAATAACTAGAAATACAATTTGGAAATAAATATAGATAGTTGTAACAACAATTTTCATATGACAATGAGGCATTTTATACTGATATGTGGTCCATCTGATGTTGGAGCCTCATATGAATATGAAATGCTAGAACATCACATGAACAAGAAATGTGAAACATATTTGAACAACATCTCATATTCATATGACGTAATGCCACGTGAGTATGAAATGTGGAACAAAATATGAACACCAATTCATGTTCATATGACATTGAAGCAATTTATATTCATATGAGGTCCAATACATATGAAATGCTACATTTGCCCAAATTAGAACACATTCTATAAACTAGTCGGGTCCGAAAAATGCTCAGGCTTACAAAGAGCTCATAGTTATACATACACATATTTGAAACTCATAGGGAAACTCAGATGTTGAGATTGACATACTAAAAATTTGAAACTCATAGGGAAACTAAGATGTTGAAACTGAGATTGACATACTAAAAATTTAGATGTTGAGATTGACATATTAAAATAAAGCTAATAGAGCTGATAGGCTTAAAAAAAGTTCTGAAGTTGGAAGCTCATAGGGAAACTCCTATAATGGATAAGTTGCTCCAAGGAAAGGTTTCTCTCCATGGAAATATTTGGTCTAAGAACATACTGCTGATGCAAGTGGGAGTCAGGCCTCAAGCCTTCCTGTTGTAGTAAAAGTTGATCAATTAAACCACTTTGAGATGGATGCATGTGATTTTGTTCATAGCTGGGATCATATAATCGAGAAAGTGAATGATCTAAGGATGTCTGATGAGATTTTTGTTGATGCTGCAAAAACATAGGTGGATGGGATAGTTGTGAATGGGTGTGATGTTACTGCTGAAGTAGTTGCTAATGTGGTTGTATTTGTACAGGGTTATGAGCCTGTTGCTGAAGCTGCTAGAGCTGAAGCCTAGAGATTATATCAATGTGATGAAAGAGAAATGTTTGGAGTAGGATGAGGTTATACTCCTATGAATACTGATATGAGGTCCATCCAATGTTGGAACCTCATATGAATATGAAATGCTAGAACATCACGTGAACAAGAAATGTGAAACATATTTGAACAACATCTCATATTCATATGACGTAACGCCACGTGAGTATGAAATGTGGAACAAAATATGAATACCAATTCATGTTCATATGACATTGAAGCAATTTATATTCATATGAGGTCCAATACATATGAAATGCTGTAGTCATTCCATCTTCCACCTAAATAGGTGGAATTTGGATTTAAATGCATCATTTGACCAAATTAAAATGCATTTTACAAACTGGTCGGGTCTGGCAAATACTCATTTGCAAATAATTAACCCCAATTTATACCTTGTCGAGTCCGCAATGCCAACTGCCAAATGCACAAAGATGTAATTACACCTTGTCGGGTCTGTTAAATGCCCATTTATACCTTGGGAATGATAGGGTTTGACTGCAGCTTCCTAGCAGTTCCAACATAATCATTTGAAAAACAAACATAGGAAATGTTGATCAAATATGTTTCACATTTCTTGTTCATATGATGTTCCACCATTTCATATTCATATGATGTTCCAACATAGGGAGCAATGACCATTTACATAGTCATTACACTAACTCCATTACAATGCATGGTTTATATGCATTTGATAAGTTCACACATAAATCATACATCACAACTTACAGTAGCAAGATAAATATGCACTTAACTGAAACTGATTTGTTAAACCATAATCAATGTCATACGATATAATCTACAGTGATTACACTATCTACATCACAACTTACAGTGGCAAGATATCTAAATCCTATTAACTTTATCTTCTAATCCTTTAAAAAATCTACAGTCACTACATCACAACTTACAGTAGCAAGATATCTAAAAAACTATAATCAAGTTCAAGCAACATAATATAGAAAAAACTCTATAGTGACAATATGTCTTTCCATACATGATGATTATAATACCCGAACAATGGATACGATGGAACATAACAGATAAATTGTGCATAACATCAGTTCAATCTACAATCAATGTTCTAGAAATTTATTCTCTAGTCTTATAATCTTCCCACATCTTATTTGCTAGGTCATCTGGAAATTGTGCCCACTCATTTCGATCCTGCTGGGACATCCCATATGTCTCCAATAGTGGGACATCAATCCCATCACGGTCATCTTCTTCTACAATAGGGTCTACATCTGGAAGACCATCCATCTCTGAAATGAAATTGTGGAGTATGCAACAAGCTAAAACAATATGGGCTTGTGTCATGATACCATAAGTTGTTGCACGTTTCAGAATTGGAAAATGCATCTTGACAATGCCAAATGCATGCTCTATTGCATTCCTAATAGAGGAGTTTCGGTTGTTAAACAACTCTTTAGCACATGTTGGTGGGTTGTGTGTTGAGAACTCTTTACGGTGATAGCGCGTACATCGATAAGGAGCAAGGAATCCAGGTGCATTTGGATATCCAGCATCCACTAACTAGTATTTCCCTACATAGACAAAGCATATTGTTAAATCTCAAAGCATGAAGACTAGCTAGAGGTATGTTAAGTGTCATTGGGATCACCTAGGGGAACCACAAGTGGATCTACTCTAGACAAAGTTGATGCCAACACATGGCTATCTGCAGCAGACCCTTCCCAACCCGCAATGCAGTATTGAAATCTACAGTCTAAGGAACATACACCCATAACATTCTGCGACAGGTTCCCTATTCTATCATGATATTTACTCTACAAATCGATAACAATGGTGAATGGAATGTGGGTACCATCAATAGCCCCAACACAATCCTGCAATACAATATGATGCACCAGGCAAATGTATGCTCAAGGTAGAATACGAGAAAGGATGTAAACCCAAACCAAAAATATGTACAAATACACAATATACCTTGAAGTACAGATCAAAATGATCCCTCCCAACAATCTCAAGAGGAGTTTCCATACTAGGTGGTTTGAAATAATCTTGGTGAAGTCTCAAGATAGCTAGCAAAATCTTGTGGAAGTATTGACTGACTGTCTCTCCCGAGTGCCCAAAATTATGGGCAATCTTGTGGTTCCTAAGATTGTGCCCAAGTGTGTGGAGGAACATCACTAGCTGTTCCTCTACTGTAATGTGCATCGTATCTTTAACCCCTCCATTCCGCCTTAGAATTTTAGCTAGCTCAAAGAAGGCAGCCCTACTCATCTGAATCTGATCGTGACAATCCACATTGCTGGAATGAACAATGTCATGCCAATACGTATTTCCTCTTCTTATTCGTCTACCCATTTGACTACCTTCACGGGCTAAGGCTACTTTGGCCATGGAAAGGAAAGCACAAACAACAGTGAGAAGATGTGCATGCAATGTCTTCAGGACAATGCATCCCTGGACTTCTAGATTATCAGTAGGATCCATATGTGACCTGAAATGGGGACATGATACAATATCAGTATACAAACATACATCCATACAATGATACATACATACATACATACATACATACATACACACACACACACACATGTAGATATGTACATACATATATACATACATACACACATACATATGTATGTACATACATACATACATACACATACATACCTCATCTTCCCCGTTTGGTTCCAAATATGAACACCCAAAATTGGAAGATGCAAATGACCATTTTGGTCAAATGCAATCATTCCATCTTCCACCTAATATTGTGTATACATACATACATACGTACATATGTACGTACGTACATACATACATACACACATATTGTGTATACATACACATGTACGTACGTATGTATGTACATACATACATACATACCGTAACAGTCATAATTTATACCATGTCGGGTCTGCAAATGCCATCTCCAAATGCACAAAGACAAATTATTATATATTTTGGCCTTATTTATTTTTTATATTAATTGCTTCTCTAATCCATCTTGGTTCAAATGCCTCTTCCTTCTCTCACATTCTCATAATATGCCTAGAAACTATTATTTTGAATTCTAACAAAATGTGTCTTATTAGATGGACTTGTATTTGTACTGTTTAGAAGGCAATGTAATTAAAGGAGGGAATAATTAACAATATATTAACAATGTGTTTAGAAGGCAATGCAATTAAAGGAGGGAATAATTAACAAAAGGAGCTTTTCTTTCAGACTCATGTCATAGGCTATATCTGGATGAGCTCATATTTAGAAGTCATAGGAGAAAGTTTAAAATACTTTCCTTTGAAATAGAATGTATGGAGTCAAAGTAACATCATTTTTAAGCCAAACAAAAAGACACAAAATCTAAGAACTTCATATATCATAATAAAAAAGAAAAATTCAAGTACTTAAATGTCATACTAAATAAGGAAAGATACATGTAGTTTATAAGATGTTAGTTTGATTTAAACTTTTATGTAGGAAAATTGTTTTACTAATAAAAATAATTTTAAAATATATCTTTTCTTATAAAAAAAGAAAGTTAATTTTGAATCAATTGATTGAAGTAGAAATAAATGTCTCCAAATAAATGTTTTTGTTTGTTCCTGTAGCTCTCCATGAATAAGGGTTTTTGTTTTTGTTTGTTCCTGTAGCTACTTTGTTTGTTTGTTTCTACTCATCATTTATCATATTGTGTATACATACATACATACACACGTACATACATACACACATTGTGTATACATACATACATACACACGTACATACATACACACATTGTGTATACATACATACATACACACGTACATACATACACACATATTGTGTATACATACACATGTACGTACGTACATACATACATACATACATACATACCGTAACAGTCTCAATTTATAAGAATGGATAAGCTAATTTACCTAATTTACCTATTTTACCTATATAAGAATGGATAAGCTAATTTACCTAGTTTGTATACCAAAAATTTGAAGCAAATTTTAAGAAAGATATACTTCTTTCCAGTTTCAAGAACTTGGTTGTTTACAGATAGATCTGCCAAGCACTGCTTAGTCTAGAATTGCCTCTAAAAGGCTGTTGAATCATTCTAGATTGATGCAAAAGCATAGATGTTATTTGTGTTTTTCTATTTTTGATAGCCTTTGCATCATGCTATGAGCAACAGGGTTTTCCTACTATCTCGCGGCTTCTCTGATGCATACACCCCTTTTGATCATTGCAGAAATAGTTTTGATTTATGTTTTGAAAATTCTAATTTGTTGACGACTTAGGAGATGCACGTAGTGTTGGAAAACTATAGTCTCTTGAAACAACATGGAGTAGGAGAGGTAGAGCATCAACTAAATAGCTTGAAAATGCACAAAGTTGTAAACTAGACAGACTAAATAATTATGAATTGACTTGCTACATTGTTGACAAAAATATTGCATTATTTGATTCACAAGGGCTTTGTTAGTTTATTTCAATGTGAAGCTTCCAACCATATGGAAATTGTGGCAAGGAGCTTACTTTCTCTGCTCCAACATGCATTTCCAGTACAAGTGTCATCACTCGCCTAAGAGAATTTCTATGAAATGTTCTACACATCAAGTCTCGGTGCTGGAAAAGTCTACTTGAACTCTCATCCGTGTTTGAGCAGTGCTTTCTTCTTATGGTTTTCTGACGATTTTTCTTGGATATTATAAGGGTTTATGCTACCACATTGTACAACCAAGAAAGAAATATGAAGTAATATATCCAGTGAACTGTCCATGTTTTTTTGGATAAAGGAATAACTTTGTAAGGAAAAATTTAACTTATCACCCACTTACATTGCACGAATGATGGATTTTTTTTGGGCTTTGTTAGCTCTACCACTGCCATGTGGACATTCTTGTGAAGATTTAACATCAAATTAGACTATGCATTTCTTGGGTGAAGCTTTTAAATAATTTCCATTGAGTGTGAAAAACAGGTAGGTTAACAAAATACATGTTTAGAAAACCATTGATGCAAAAACATGGTCTAAAGTTGAAAAGCCTAACCGCATGCTATAGTGTATTTAATTAATGTTCAATTTAGAATGCCCAGTAGAGCTTCTGTAATTTTCTAACTAACACAGTAAATCATTTTCGATTTTCCTTTTCAAATGTTAGATCAACTATAGTTTAGAATATGAAACTTTATTTAAATGAAGAGGAGGTTAAAATCATGTTGCGACCAACCATTAATTTCTTGCATTACTGCACATTTTATCTACCTTTTATTAACATTTCCCTATACAGTTTACATCCACAGTTTTCTGAATAAGCAGTCATGGGACCCCTGAACACAGAGTGGGTGCTTAAAAAATAGACTATGCAACTGCACATAACTCTTCTAGTAGCCAAAGCATAAAAAAACTCCAGCAAACTTGAAGTGAGCTTGACACGTTAAATATTTTTGTAAAAAGAGAAATAAAATAATTGCTTTCATAGGTTCCTGAAAATAAATCAAATAATGCACAAAAAATTTCACTTTGCACTTACAATTTTTGCAGGAAAATTGCCTGCTAGAGAATAGATTATACACAAACTAACCAATCATTTTAATCTTCATATTATTGAATGACTACTCATATCTTTACACATATGATTTCCCTGCCATTTTTTCCCTATCCACGATCTTAAATAAAAAGCTAAAAAACTAGAGCAAGTAGAAAATTATTATTGAGTGACCATGCATTTCTGTCTGTTACAGAACTGATTTTTTTAACAATGTGATAGGTATCTTAAAATGAAGGACAGTCTAAGAGAAATGGAAAGGGAAAAATTGGGTCTTATCAGTAAGGAAAGGCAGAGGGCATTTGACATGGAAAAGGCGAAAAAATAGGAAAAGAAAGAAAAAGCCAGTATAGATGATAGAGAGGAATAGGATGTTGTGAAATTAGGTATTTTCTAAACTCACTTCTTCGTAACTACCTCCCAGCCACCTCCCCTATTACAATAAAGCCATTTTTAAAGAATGCCCTCGACTTATAGAACCGTTTCCCCCTTCGGCCCTTTGTGACCTAAACCCTTATTCATGGAGAGCTACAGGAACAAACAAAAACAAAAATAAACAAACAAAAACCCTTATTCATGGAGAGCTACAGGAACAAACAAAAACAAAAATAAACAAACAAAAACCCTTATTCATGGAGAGCTACAGGAACAAACAAAAACAAAAACCCTTATTCATGGAGAGCTATAGAAACAAACAAACAAAAACCCTTATTCATGAAGAGCTACAGGAACAAACAAAAACAAAAACCCCCAATTTTTTACCAAAAATTCCTATAAAAAAAAACCCAAACAAACAAAAACCCTACCTGCTAATGCTGTCTCTCCGTAGTCAACCTCCTCTATTCCTCTTTGAAAGCGATTGCAAGTTCAAATCTCCCTAGTCAAACCCTTGATTTCCCCTCCTGCATCTGCATTTTTACCCGACATGGTATAAACTGCGCTGTATAATCATGCATTTCACTGCGGACCCGACACGGTATCCTCACTGCGGACGGATTATACACTGCGGAAATCGCATCTTCGTGCATTTCTTACTGGCATTGCGGACCCGACCAGTTTACAAAATGCATTTTAATTTGGGCAAATGAGCATTTACCAGTTTATACAATGCATTTTAATTTGGTCAAATGATGCATTTAAATCCAAATTCCACCTATTTAGGTGGAAGATGGAATGCATGCATTTGACCAAAATGGTCATTTACATCTTCCAATTCTGAGTGTTCATATTTGGAACCAAACGAGGAAGATGAGGTCAAATTCGGAATTTGGCCTGGAAATGCGAATTCCCCTCCTCATCTTCGACCAACCAAACGGGGCCTTAATGCATACTTCCACAGATACGGTGAGAGACATATTTTTTTCTCATTTGTCATAACTTCTAAACATTCAAAAACTGGTAAGTTTCAAAGGAAAGAGAAACACACAAACCAGAACCATCGGATATGGCTTCCACTTCTACTAGCAATGCTTTCTCCTCTGACACCTCTTCAGAAGAAGACAGGGAATGGTATTCAACTAATTTGCTTTTATTGGTACTAACGTATGAAGGATTGTTTAGAGATTTAGAGACAGCTGTACAAGATATGGTTAGCCGTCGTGCGTTACAACCTTTTGTGGAAGAGATAAATAACACTTACTGTGAGATGCTTGCTTTTATTGATAGAACAGAAGCTATGCAGAATATAAGTGAAGCGGACTGGACAATTTACCAGGCAACACGCGAATATTTCAACGGAATAGTTCAGCCAAGCAGGGCACAAGAATTGCTTGCGATGACAGTTGATCGGGCTTTTGATGCCCCTCCGCCAAACACAATCATTTCAGAGGCCCGTGTTGATGCAGGGCATTCATGCTCAATTTGTATGAATAATTTCCAACTCGGATGCCAGGTTTGCAAGTTGCCCTGTCATGAATTACACTTATTCCACTCTGATTGCATTAAACCATGGGCGGAAGAGCGTGGCACCTGTCTGATCTGTAGGAAAGAACTCGGATCTGAAAATTCCTCCGAACGCAGAAATTCAAGTGCGCAGAGTTCAGATAGGCAAGGTGAAAGAAATCCAAGGTCTCCTTCGCTAGAGAATAGTAATCGTAGATCACGCTCACGTTCCCGTTCTGGCCGAGGCCGCCATTCTAAATCCACGATGTAGGGTTTAGGGTTATCTTGTGTTTCTGTCAGTAGGCTGCTCATATTATTTTCCTTAATATAGATTTGTTAATTTCAGATTTAGTTTTTTTAACAAAATATATTTTTGGTTTTTTTTATATATATATATATTTGTGCAATACATAAATAAGGTCAAGGGTAGGTCATTGAAAAATAATTTTGACTCGCAAACATTTGTATGAGAAGAGATCAAATATATATTAAGCATAAAATATAACATTTTAAAAACCTTTTGTACTTTGTAGGGAGAATATTAAATATTTTTAAAAATATTAAAAAAATAAAAAAATAATGTCTATTTAGTGATAGTAAATGGAAGAAGTTGGTTTGTTTAATTGGTGAAAATGTGAAAATATTTTTGTAGAAAATTAGTTTTTATTATATGTGCACACATAACCTTAGGAAACTCTAGGGATATGGAATATAAGATTTTGACTTTAGTTTTCAAATGAATATTTTATATTGATGTTGAAAATTGAACATCATCAAAGATAATGGAGTTTCAATTTTATAGAATAATTTTGGGAATAAACAATATCTATTTATTGCTAAGGTAAAATTTTCCTTTATAATATCATTATTCAAGGCTAAAACAAAAGAAAAGTCATAAGTTTCAATTTTTGAATTTTATGAAATAAGTATTCTAAATAGAACGAAGAATATGACATATTGAGGCCCAATTTGCAAAAAGATACATACAGATAATTTACTAAATGCTAATTTTTTCAAAAAAGGATAAGAAGTTACAAATCTAGACATTAGAATAAGGTTAGCGTAAATTGTTTAATCTGAGTGATTCAAAAGTCATTTATAATTAAAATAACAAATAGAAGAAAATAAGTAATCAAATAGTTTTCTAACTAAATCTCACAATGACAATGTCATTCTTCTAGAGGATGACGAGGAAAGCACAAGCTAATCTGAAAAACACCCTGTGAAGTTCGTTGTGAATCAAACAATGTGCAAATATAATGGTAAAACTAGTGGAGAAAACAATTTCAAAGAATGTGTAGGAAGAAACAATAGTGATTTCAATGTAGTAGATATTTATGATTCTTAGCCTAGCTCCCTCGAATAACAGTTCTGAGATTGATGTAGAGTAGAATGTCAAAAGTAGGGTGGAATATCTCCATTTTGTTTGATTTTGGAGTTGTTAAAAACCTCCAAGGAATCGACATGGGCATGATCGAATTGTGTTATTGTGTTTTTTAAAAGAATTTCACTTGTTCTTGTTAAAGTACATTTTAAAACAATGTCATATATCTCATCTTAGAATGCATTTTAAAATAATGTCACATATTTTGTGTTATTATGTATTTTAAAACAATGTCAAATGTTTTGTTTTGAAGTTTGGATTTTGTGTCCTGATATTCACATGCATGGCCATCAATATTTTCTTTGAGGCATGGGGCTTTCGATTCCTACCAATGAGGATCTCACAAATGGAAAGATTCTTAATATAACAGTTTTTCTATATGTTCCTTTTAAAACATGAATTTGAATGGATGGGAGACCATGATCTTCATGAAGTTCAACATTGCCATCAGACATTCATTTTCCTTTTAGTATATCATATTTCATATTCATTTTTTATTCTTCTTAAATAAAATTTATCTGCCCATTACCATATATCCAAGTTATACATATATTACTTGAACAATTAAAATATTTTTCTTCATTTTTTAGTTGTGAGTGCATCATCTCTTTGTTAAACTTGTAATCATTTCTTAGTTTTTATTTGATTTTTGCGGTGTGAGATTATCAAATGAACTAGGAGGTGGTTGTAGCTATAAAGTTTTCTGTCATCATTGTGGTTGTAACATCATTGTCAATTGGGCTTATATTTATGGTCATCGTTCTTGCAACCAATAAGGATTTTGTAGTACATTATTCATGAGTAGTCAGGTGGTCATGGAAATAGTGTCCAATACGGCAATGTTTCTTGGAGTGACAATGGTTTTGAATAATGTACAACCAGTTCTATCAGGGATAGTGTAAATATACATCTACAAATCTTGCTTTACATGGCTGTAATTCTGGAAGCTGAGTTGTTTATACTGTATAGTTAATGACCTCTTTCATTATAGGTTCACTTTTTTGTATCATAATTTTGTAAACCTCCAACTTTTTGGCGCAAAAAGCTCAAGTGTGGTTGTAGGTAGAGGTTGGAAAGGTTTGATAACGTATGTAAACATAGATTGTTACTATGTTATTGCATTGCCTCTTGGTCATTTAATGGGATATAAGTTTGACCTTGGAGAAAATGTATATTGAACTTCTTTCTATTTTTAATGGAAATTATCTATTTCTCTTTGTTATCTGTCCATTACCAATAAGTATGGAGGTCTTCTAAATTTGATCTTTGTACTTTGAAACAAGGCATTTGGTTTGGCATGATTTGTGGAATAATCCTCTAGACACTCATTTTATTGTTAATCAAATATTTCACTAACTGGAATCGAGACGTAAAACACAAAATTTGAGTGTTGTATTTATAAAGTGATACATTTAGGAGTTGCTAATTAGCATTGATGAATTGTGCAAGAATATTGAACATGTATCTAACTTGTACCTTGTTGATAAATTGATGCATTTTAGAACAATATTAAGAAAGATCATATTGGAAAAAATGTCAAGGAGAATTATGTGACATGTTTCATAAGATAGGAAAATATTATTCTCACTAAATATTTTTTATTTGTACTAGACATATCTACATGCACTAATGCCAATAACAACACTAGAAACTGCATGAGAAACTCAATTTTGGAGGAGAAAAATTGTTATTGACTACCCTCATATAGTTTCTCACTGCATGCACCTTACGCATATGATTTTTTTAAAGGAAATATTAGAGGAAGGTTTGGATGTAAAAAACTATTGGTTGAGATAATAATGGAAACAAAAGTTTTTTCCATATGTGCATGGATTCATGGAGTGCAAAATATGAAATATATTTATTGGCATAATGAAGAACGTGTTAGAGTAGAAGAAATTCTTTTGCATCACACAGTTCATGCAAAAAATCCAAGAGAAGATTCTCTTCACTGCAAAATAAAGGTATATTTACAATGAGTACCAAAAATACCTTTACTTGAATAAAAAGATAACTATTTATGAGAGATAATAATTGTTTAGTTTGTATTACATTTTTTAGGGATTTAAAAAATCTTCACAATGTCCATGCTTGAGAAACACAAGATAACTTATTGAGATGTATTTTGATTGAGATTATGTAGAAATCCTTCAAATAACATAGAAAGACAAACAATGCATGTAAAGAGAGTGCATGCTTAAGAAAAAAAAGAAAAAGAAGAATAGTTTGCAAGTAAAAAGTTTTATTAATTTTTATTTGGTATATAGATTCAATACTTTAGACGATCATTTTTTAAAAATAATTTATATATAAATTGTAGGTACAATTCCCCTT
Organism: Chamaecyparis obtusa; assembly: GCA_027943335.1. Taxonomy (NCBI): domain Eukaryota; kingdom Viridiplantae; phylum Streptophyta; class Pinopsida; order Cupressales; family Cupressaceae; genus Chamaecyparis; species Chamaecyparis obtusa. The sequence continues at coordinate 70,674 of BSBK01000438.1, read as the reverse complement.
GGCCTATTTTGTCAAATTACATTGTTATTAGATATATTACAAAATATATGATGTAGGTAGAGAAGGGTTCTGAAACCTACCATCAAATGCTCTTCCATTTGGCCAATATAGAAAATCCATATGATCCTTCCTCAAAGTTGTACATGAAAATTTTAAATGAAACTATTATATAAAGAGATGTAAGAGCTCAAGAAACATGTCACATTCTCTTAGAGCTTCCCTTAGTTGAAAGTAGTTGAAATTTTTTCAATCTGAATGTCTCTCGCAAAATATTCATGTACTTGTAACTGTAAATGATAACGATAGTGGTGAAGAAAAAAAATCATTCATTGATGAATATGGAAGGAGATCCCTCTATAAGGAGACTATGACATTGATTGATGCATCTAAATCATGAATATATAACAAGACTTGGAAGAAAGGTAAGAAATAGGAACATAGATGAAAGGAAACAATTGCCAAAGTATTTCCAAGGTTTATATTAATTTCCCCACATGATTCAAAAATATTTGTCAAATTTATCCTATTAGAGTTGATACTTTACAAACCCTTTCATGATATAACAACTCATATTGGTGAAGAAAATGACACTATAGTTTTAAATTAAGATTCATTGAATTATATGCATTGGCATGTGCAACAAATAGTGGATGTAGAAGAAAATGACAATATGAGTGATTCAAAAATTGAGAATAGTGATTTAGATCAATGAAATAATAATGATCATGAACATAAAATCATTACATGACTACATCACGACCAGGTAATGTAATATTTTAAAATAGATATGTTGGCAAGAAGAGATATTGATAGATAATCAAACTGGTCAAATAAATATAGAGGTAAGGAATACACTATAAAAGAAATAAATTTTATCAATAGAATGTAGGAAAATAGATTCCTTTTGAATTGTGACACACAAAAACATATCAGCTGTGAGAGTCTTAGTGAAAAGTAGAAAAACACATTCGATAGAATTATGTCAAACTAACATAGCAGTCAAAATGAAATGCATTGTATATGGTAATTCATAGAAAATATGGAACTATAAATTCATATTTAATTGGTTTAATTAGTGAAAATTTAAAAATATAGTAATTCCTAATGAATATCCACTTCTACTAGTTGTACCAACAAGTGTCGCAACTTTCAACACAAGGGTAATTGCACAAAGATGAGGGACCAAAAAGATTCCACTCAGCTCTTTGGTACCAAAAAAATCATATGGTGTGCATCCTAAATGGCACAGGAAATGTAAGATTCATCCTATATGGTTTTTCATGCCAAGCCTTAGGCTTGGACACACCAAGCCTATTCTGCATGTGCCATATAAGATGCATGGAAAATATGGTATGTGTGATATATGGCATACACCATATACAATTTACAAAAAAATTGCAAACTTTAATTCATCCATAGTGTTGGCAAGTTGACTTTACTAGTATATATGACTAAGTTTTGTGTTATCATTATGGAAACAAAGTCATATGAGGTTTTGATGTCAGTGCACTAGCTTGGAAGATCATTATTCGGCTAATTATGGAAGACAAAGCAGATAGTGAAGCACCTAATGATTAGAGCATCAACGCATGTGTGTATGACCAATTTTTGGTATGCGCCCTTGGATATAAGCTTTTTAGTATGTTATTATGCTAAGTCTAAGAACACATGGTTAGATTTGATAGTATGGATAAGTTATGTACAAGTCTTAGTGACACTGGCAGTTAAGCAATAGAGCAGAACAAAGCATGCAGTCAATAGATAGTTTTTTGTTTAGCGTGTATCATTTTATTTTATAAAGGCTATGCACCTATTTTAATATTTATGTAAACATATTATTATCATTTTATGTAAACACGCTTGAGCCAATTAACATGGAAGCATTGTATGTGTTAGGTTTTAGGCCGACATAGTAGTTAGTTTTGGTTGCGCCCATTCAACATGTATATATATAACATGCACCTTTGTATTTGGTGATGTAGTAGTGATATAGAGTATGGAAGATATATAGAAGAGTAGAAGTATGCGAGTTTAGTATGAGATAAATCTCTAAAAGAAGATAGAACATCAATGCACAAAAGGAACTGATCAGATAGTAGTGTCAAAGAAGCAGTTCACCCTTCCAGATATAAACCAAGAGGTTGTAGCCTTCTTCATTGAGAAGTGAACTCTGGCAGTGAGCCATCCACCCCTAATAGGGTTTGTTCTATCAAGACTCTTAATCGAGTCATTGTACTCAGTATTGTAATGACTACTGCTAACAGGGAAAAGGAACATTAACAGTTTCATAAGACTAGTACAATTATTTTTGGGTACTAATTCCCATTGGGTTTTTCCTTTGGCCAAGGTTTCCCTATAAACATATCTTGTGTTATGTGTGATGGTTGAATGTTTCATTTTCTTTACTATTCATTTCTATATTTAAGTAATTGAGCTAAGTTTCAAGAAGCAAAAAAACATTAATTGTAGAACACTTGTTCACCCCCCCCCCCTCTCAGTGTTCCCATTCTTAACAATTGGTATAAGAGATTTGGTCCTCTAAGATAAGTTTAACCACTTGAGGAGATCATGGATACAACAAAGTGAAACACCTGAAGACAAATCTTGAAGTAGCTCTTCAATATCTTGACAAAGCTGAAAAAGAAATTGAAGAATTGAAATTGAAGGTTAGTGGCTCACAAGTATTCATCAAGAAACTAAGAAAATATTTAAAAGATTGTTCAACCAATTATTTGGGAAAAATGGTCAAAAAAATGAATGAAGAAAACATGTCTCTGAAGGATCAAATTGAAGATTTGGATGAAAATTTAACTAATAATCAGGAAGTCTATGAAGAAAAGATAAAAGAAAACAAACAGTTCGATGAAGAACTTATGCAAGCAAATCTGAAAATCTTGGAGTTAGAAAACATCAAGAAATAGATGGAATCTAAGTTAACAGAAGCAAAGAATCATATTGACAAATTGCACACAAGTGCTGATCTATTAGACTCACAAATTTATGGACAAAGAATAAAAGGATATTTGAGTGGTATTGGATTCAATGAAGCACAAATTCAAACTAATGTAATGCAAGAAATATTGAAAGTAACAGAAGAATCGAGAGAAGCTAAGAAGACTGAAAATCATACTGAAGCTAAAGTAAAACCATCTAAAGATGAACGCAAGATAGTAAGCATAACTTGTTATGCCTGTAACAAGCATGTACATATAGCAAGAGACTGAAAAGAGGTAAGACCTTTCAATGGTTATTGTTATTCATGCAATAAGTTTGGTCATAGAACTATGAATTATAGATCAAATAAAAGAAGTCAGACACAACACAATCAAAGAAATCAACCATAGTAAAACTCTAGAAGTCCTCAGAACATCACATGTCAGATATGCAATTACAATGGTCATGCACCTAGACAATGCCATATGGTAACTCACATCAATGCGCCTAGGAATATAAGGCCTCCAGTTATTTGTCACTCTTGTAAAAAGGCTAGACACATCTCAAAGTATTGCAGATCATAAGCACAAAGACAAGAAAGACCTAATAAGTCTCAAGGATTAATATTGGATGAATTTGGAGAAGTCAAGCTTGTGAAAGATACATAAGATGCAAGCTAGATCTAGATGGAACTAAAGAAAGATAATGTCAGTAACAAAGTAGTGGATACATCCGCAATGGATGCACTTTCTACTTCTAGATAAATGACCCTCATAGTCATAGGGGGAGCTAAATAAGCTCTAGACCCCTGCATAGCTGGTATACTCAACACCATTTGTACCTTCTAGTTCATATTGGTGAAGGGCATGCTTCACACACTCTCCTACTCCATCGTTCTCTCTTTTTTGATGTCCACTTTAAAAGAAGTTCCATAGAAACTTAACATTGCGTCTAGCATGTTGCATGGCTAGCCAGTTAAAGGCTTTTGCAGATTTAAATTGTCCTACAAAATTAAGTTGTACATGCATACATACATGTAATCCTTTAAAAATTTAACAAGTAATTAAATGATAATGAAAATTAATTGAAGTAGATACACTTACCTACACAACCATCAGACCAAATCTAGTTTTGTGAAGATTGATGGAAAACTTAAATGTTGCAAGATTGATTAAAGACTAGGATAATGATACTAAGATTAAGATCTATGATAATGAAACAAGATTAAGATCTAAGAACAATATTATATAGAAATGAAGAAAATAACTAGAATGATTAAGAATGCTAGAAGATGCAAGAGCTAAGAGATTAAGAAGAAAAATAAGCTTAGACCTAAAATGAGGAGTGAGGCCTCCTTTTATAGAAAATGAAAAAAATTGGATGGTGGAGATAAAAAGGCAAAAGAATGAGTGGCCAAGATTAAAAGGCAAAAGAGGAGTGGCTAATATGAAGAGGCAAAAATAAATGAGTGGCTAGGATTAAGATGCAAAAGGATGTTAGGTAGGGTTTGGGAAAGAAGAAGAGGCAAAAAGTCAAACTTCGTTTGAGAGGGAAAAAGGATTTAAAAATGATTGTTGGAGAAAAAAGATAGAGAGGTGGCTATCTTGGAAATGGTGATTGTGCACATGATTAGAGGTAATCCACCTTTTAATCAAGACTAGAGGAATAATTAGCAAAATGTAAGCATAGGGAAAAGGGAAAATGAATTAAATTAAAATAAATTTAATTTAATCATGGTTTAGAAAAATCTTTATACTAATGGAGGAATAAAATAAATAAAATTTATTTTATAGAGGGAAATGGAGGGATACTATATTAAATTGAATTTAATATATTATAGTATTTAAATAAAATTTAAATACAAAGGGAAAATGAATTTATTTAATTAAAGTAAATTTAATTAAATAAATAGAAGAATATAATGATTATAGTCAATTAAAACATTAACCATAATATTAAGGGAAAATATTAATAAAAATTAACATTAGTGTGAATGGAAAATTTTAAGTGTCTACATTTTGCCCCTCTTTTATGTGGTGTTGAAATCGGCATTGCGTCAAAGAAAAAGAAAAAGAGATGTCTCAGGAGTCATGCCTAAGCAATGATGGGAAGAGGATGAGGATAGTGCCCCCTCGATAAAATTTGAGAGAAAAATTAATTTTGACAATTTTCTTGAAAAGGAAGGGTGAGGATAGAGGAAGTGAATAAAAGAAGGCCTCAAATAAAAAATGAACCTAAATGTAGACTATCATTGTGTCAACATGAGAGAGAATATCCAATTTTGATATTGTTCTTGACGTTATGGACCAAGGTATGAGGAACCAAGATGACCATGTGTCAAGTACATGATAAAAAAGGTTAAGTACAACCATATGCCTTATGATGCCATGATATTGAAGACCATGATGCCCTTGTGACAATAGGATGCCAAGACCATGATAGGTGCCAAAAATACTAATACATACAAGAAATGAGCAAGCATGCACAACAAACTAAAAGTAAACCAGCATATTTCTCCTAGTCAAGATGAAAACCAATTGATTGAGTGATTGTGAGGGTAGGGCCTCAAGGATTGGGAATGATACATCCCATGATGATGATTGGATTTGAAATTGATCAATTGATTATCAACTGATTTGGTTTAAGATGATGGCTTGATTAAAGATTAATGTGATAGATTGCAAGATTGGATTACATGGATTAGAATTGACTACACTTTATTAGACTGACTTGAAATTTTTTGGATTATATGGATTTTTTAAAAAAAAATTAAATTTTTTTAGGATCATCTATCACTTTGTTTTGAATATTTTTCAGCATCATTTATCAATTTTTTAAAATTTTTTTTTCAGCATCATTTTATATTGTTTTTGGATTTTAAAATTTATTTTGATAAGTGGATTGGATAGAATATGATTGGAAGAGAAGATGATTGGATAAGATGAGATTAAAAAACATGGAAGGGGAATAAATGGATTGGATTAGAAGATAGAAAGATTTGAAAGATAAGATGGTATGAATAAGATGAAGGGATGATTAACGAGTTAGATAGGATATGATAGAGAAAAGGATACGTGATTGGAACCAATGACAAGGGATAGCCAAGGAATGCTAGAGGATAGAAGGATGGAGAGATGGTTGGTCAGAAAATGGATGGATGGAAGGGAGGGATTGTATATGAGATAGATGGAATGAATGGATATGTAAGGGTAGGATATGGAAGACTATAGGATGGGGGGTATAGGAATGGAGATCCAAGAACTATATGGAAAATGAGTAAAAATTCCCCACACTAGAAGGAGGAGAAGTTGATGGAAATATAGAGGATAACAATGTATAGGATGGTGAGTAAGGGATGCATGAAGGAGATGAAGGCTTGTGTTGTCCAAAGCATGCATAGATATTTTATTTTTATTTTAGTTCCTCTTGTTTTTTATGAAGGGAAAAGGTATGAAAGTGGAAGGTCGATGGATAAGGGATATGCGATGGAGGGTATGAAGAGAATGGGGATAGTGATATGGAGGATATAGATGGAATTTCCTAATAGATAATGGATGGGGAAATGTATAGGATAATCAAGATCAAAGACATAGAAAGGTGTATGGACTCAAAGAGTGTTACGAATGATGGATTAAGGGGATGAATATGACAAAGACTATGAGATGGGGGATAGGCATGTCAAGATCAAATATGTGAAAATAGATGGAATTATGTAGGAAAATGGATGGATAAGGAGTAAGGGTTATGAAAGGTACATATCGATAGAGGGGATGCATAGGATAGTCAAGATCAAATATGGGAAAGGAAATGATAATTAACTTGGACAAGACAATGAATGGAGGATAATGAATGTGGAAGATATTTATGTTAGCATAGTATAGATGGAGATTTTCCCCAAGTATAGAGTGCAAGGGGAGGTGGATAAATGAATGGAAAAGATATGATAAGAAGATGAGAGGGAAGATATTATGGATGGATAGCGAGAAGGAAGTTCCCCCAAGTATGAAGAAAAACTAGAGGGAGGGATTACACATGATGCCTGTTGCTAGTTTTTCATCATGGTACTTGTCCATGGTGCCTAACTATTGAGTTTTCACCATTGGATGATTTCTTTTTCTTTTTCTTTTTCTATTTTACTTTTTTTTACTTTTTCTATTTTTTTGGAGGAATTCAAGCCTGCTGCTCTTTGAATAATGTTCCTTTGGAAATATATGTTATAATTGACCAAGGCCACTGAAAGGTAAGCTCAAAGATGATGATGATAATGGTAGGGGAAATATATGGAGGATAAGGTAAATGATGGCTAAGGATTTATGCATACAATGGGGTAAAAGGAATCCGAGGATATGATATGGAAGGATATGGAGTAAATATAGGAGTTGGATATTAGATAGGGTATTGAAAGGTTTGTGTGGATTAGGTGGAAATAATAGAAAGATCAACATCGACACACACCTTGAAGGGTAGTGGACAGGTGAAGGGATAATGAATTGGCTAGTGTGAGGTTTTGATGTGGGAAGTGATGTAGATTTTGGGACACAACGACCCAAAATAGATGGAGGAGAGAATGGAAGATATTTGGAAGAATATGTCCAAAGTGGAAGTCTTTTGAAGCGTGAATGTGAACTTTGATTTTTCTTTTATATTCTAGTTCGTTAAGAGAGACTTGGGAATCCACATAGCTTTTGATTTTTCTTTACGTTTATGTGCTTTTGACTGCAATTCTTCCACGATGGATTTAGGAACCCATATTTTCTTTTTTGCTTGGAGTAACCTTGTGGTCTCTTGAGTATTTACCTTTTATTTGTAGCCACATGTCATTTAGATAGGACATGGTGATCTTCATATGTAAGTAGATTCTTGTATTTATGATTTTTATGTTGTCCATCCAAATTACTTCCAAAAGACTTGGGAATTATGGATGAATGAGGCTCATATAACAAGTTTTTATGGATCTAGATGGATAGAAATCTGTCAAGGATGCATGCCTTTGTTGATCTTGAGGTATGGTGAAAGAAATAAATGATGAGGTAGGAGTGAGAGGTATAGTGGATGGAGGAACATAAGGACCTAAAATGGATGGAAAGGATGAATGGTTTATCATTGGGATATAAGGGCCTAAAATGGATAGATGAGATGCAGGATTTCCTTTAGGGATATAAGGGCCCAAGATGGATTTAGAAGATAATGAAGGAATATTTTTATGCTTGAATGGAGGTATATAAGGTGTAGGATGGATATGAGCATTTGTAGAATGAGAGATATCACCAAGGCCATCAACTATAGGGTTTCCTTTGTCCTTGAGAGGATCCTTAATAGGAATAATAAGAGCTTGAGGAGGAATAGGATCTTGTGAAGGATTAGGATCTTGAAATAGAGGATCAAGAAGGAGAGTGGGATCTTGTGGAGGATTAGGATCATGAGGGGAATTATGGGGAATAATAGGATCTTGAGAGGGATTGGAATCATGACATGGAGATGAAGGGGTACTTTGCTCTTGAATTTAGGGAGGATTATGTGGTGGAGTGGAAGGGATGGTAGGATCTTGAGATGTGAGCCTATCATGGAATGGAGTAGAGGGAATTCCCTTATTTTGATTAGGAATGGAATCATGAGGTGGATCAAGAGGGATAGGTGGATTTTGCAAAATAAGTGAATCAAGGAGTGGAGGAATTCTTGGATCTAGAGGATGAGAGGAATCTTTGTTAGCATGATTTGGGACAATGTCTTGATATGTGTGGACTTGTGAAGGTGATGTGATTGAGGGGTTGAGATCTTCAACTTCAATCTCTCCTTTATCAATGAGGTCTTGGACAAAGTTTTTAAACTTTAAGTACTTCTTGATATCAAGACCCTTGATGCGATGATAATCATAATATTTATTTTCCTTATACCAAGTAGGTTTGGGTTGAATCTCATCAAAGGGAATAGTGTTTGGAAAAACCATCATATTTTTCTCAACAAGTAGGTGGAAGATGACTTCAAGAGGGTCCACAAGGGGAGTGTCTTGTCTAGCTTTGGGTGATTGTGAAGCTTTGGAGGATAGGACTGATGTGGGTTTTGGAGGATTAGGATTGTGTGGAGGTTGATGGTCAGATGGAGGATAGGGGTTTGATGGTGGATGAGGATTATGCATTTGGAGAAAGGGGAGAGGACACATATCTTAAAATGCAAAAATTTTCTTTTGACCCCCATTTTGTATGTTAAGGAAAATGTTTTTAGACTCTTCAATTTCTTGGGAAAGGTTAAGCAAGTGAGAGGCATCATGCGGGTGATGGAGGGAATCATGTGTCGATGGAGGATAATAAGGTGGATTTCCCTTGTCAAAGGTAGAAGAAGGATAAGGAATGTGATATGGATTGGGATTGGATATTACTTGAGTATTTATTTGGTAGGTGGCTTGGATTGGAGATATAGTTTGGAGATTAGGATTTATCACTTTGAAGTCCTCAACCATTTTGTGAAACCAATCCATGTTCATGATGATTGAACTAGAGATTTTAGATTGGTTTAGAGGAAGATTTGAATTAAGAGTGAAATATTTGATGATGGACAAAATATGAAATTAATATTAGGAGCAAGTTTGGATTTTGATTTAAAAGGGTAAGGCCCCAAGGATTTTGATATGATTGGATGATGGATTTGATTGATTTAGAGGAAAGGGCCTCAAGAATTTTGATTGATTTAATTTGATTTTGATTTTGGATTTGTGAGGGAAGTACCTTAAAGTTGGATTCGATTTGATTTGATTTGAATTGGATGATTATTAAAGCCCAAAGATTATGATGGTGCTCCTAAGTCAAAAGTGGAAGATTAGAAGATGGTGTTGATAAGACTTGGATTAAGAATGGATGAAGTGGAAGGATAGATTAGGGATTTTTGAAGACAAGTTTATTGGATGAAGTGATTGATTTGGATGATAGGAGATATATGTATTGAATTAGAACATAGAAAGCAATAATGTAATGTGCATGTCCAAAAAGATTTTCAGGGGTCTAGTACAATCAAAGAGCCTCCAAACACATTCTACCTAAGGTCAAAATGGAGGTGTTCCAACCGTTTCCCATAACTTGATGATCTTAGCCCCATAATTAAGTGGTTGAATGGCCTTTTCTAGGACTATGCACATTGTGGATCAATTGGAAAAGAAGAATGCTCGCAATGCATGTCTTTCCACATTGTCATATTCAAGCTTTAGCATTCAAGGGAACACATATGGTGAGTATCGTTGGGTGATCCAAGTAAGTCCACTTGGACCAATCCTTTCACAAAGGAAGTCACATCACTAAAATGGTTAGCTTCTAAGTCCTTAGGTATCTAGTAAGGTCCTCCGTTCATGACTATCTCATGTAGTTCTGCAAGTAGAATTAAGTCCTATAGTGCTACAAGCACCCAAAATGTATAGTCTCGCAAGCAAGATTTAGATCTCTCAGCCCTACATAAGTTGAATATACTTCCCTTATAAACACGTGCCTAATCAAATGTAGTCTTTCTTCGCAAGATTTAGGAAACTAGGCCCTACACATGAAGAAGCATTAAACGTAGAAATAGCCACATCTTCCATCTCTTTAGATTGAAGGAAGATTTTGATTATAATTGGGTGGAGTAGCAAGGTTCTCTTTTTCCCTGCTTGGGTCGTTCCCAAAAGATTGCTCTCTTGGCAAGCCCTCTAAAGGTAAATGCAAGAAAAGTAAGATGGATAGCTAATCGAGGTCAAGATTTCCAATTTTCCATAAGGAAATGATCACACTCTCCTACTTCATAGTTTCTCCCAAACACATAAAGCACATGTTCATTTACCCAAGATTCCTTTCTAATGACCCAATTAAGTAGGTCTAGATTTCTGATTTCCCCCTTAAAGAGGAAAGAGCATACTCTCCTACTACCCAATTATAAACAAAAGAAATGAACCTTCCTAATTAAATTAGGTTTCTGTAAAAATCAACTTAAAGTAGACAAAATATTTTCTTGAACCTCCAAGGCAACCTACAAAACCAATGAATTAGTAGTCTCAAATCTTTTCAAGATCTTCAAATAATGTCCTACAAACAAATTGATTAGTAGTCTCAAAATGTCTTAATCTTGGTCAACCATTCTAAAAAATCACTATTAGAAGATTAAAAATATCAGAAACTTGCAAGAAAATTTAACCATGCATTAAACAATGTGCAAATAAAGTGCAAACTCATCACTTTTTTTTTTCACATTTGACCTAGGCAACAGGATTTGATTTTTTTTCATATGATTTCAGTGACAAAAATATAAATGCAAAATAAAGACCCCTACTAAAAAATAGATAGGTTTCCAAAAATGTAAAAATTTTGGAAAAATTTCTTAATATGCACCCTAGGGACTTGATATATCAAAACATACCAGGTTTTCAAAGATTGAATTTTGGAGCCATATTTGTGCATCAAAATAAAAACCACAAAGAAAATGCCATGTGTAGAGTTATCAGACCTTTTAAAAAATGTAAATTTTTATGAAAAATATGGTGATTTGTGAGCAAAAATTAATTTTCATTTAAAATCATAAAAAAATTATAACTCGTAGAAAATTGATCAAACAAATTTGAGTTTCGAATTGAGATATACTATGATGATCCCCACCTGTAAAAACAAATTCAGACCAAAACTCCTAACCATTTCAAAGATACGATCAAATCTTTAAAAAAAACCTAGGGTTTGTCTTCAACTCAACCTACACAAGCATTAGCATAGAAAAATCTTCAAAAGTGTAGATATAATAAGGATATGGGTCCCACCAAGCATGCCAAAATGTATGCAATGAAAATATGGACCTATCTACTGCAAATACAAAACACCAAAACACCAAACAATCACATTAGATGTTAGTAATTTCAAATGCAACAAAATAAGTAATCTTCACTACAACCTCCGATGAATGGAATGAAAATATAGACCTGTTATCTACAAATGAAAAACACCAAAACACCAAAAAAAAGCACATTAGATGTTAGTCATTTCAAATGCGACAAAATAGGTGACTTTCATTACAAGCTCTGATGAGCTAAAAAGGGGGCACCCAATAACCTTGTTTGATTTGCTCTTCAAGATTATTGTGAGTATGCTCTCCCAACACAAATGAAATGAAATCTAATGCCAAACTAAGATGGAAGCTAGATGATCATGAAGGGTTTGAGAACAAGTATGAGGAACTTGTCCCAAGATTCACAAATGATAAAGATTAAACATTATTATTTAAGAATTTAAAAATAATATTTTTTCCTAAAAGATGGAGCGAAGGTGAGAAAATGTGAGAAATGTGCCAAATACTCAAAATGCTCAAAATAATTGAATATTCCTAGTTATTGATAAGTGGTTGATGTAGAATTTGACAGCTAGGGTTTCTCAGGCTCAGGTTCCGTTCACAGATGGATTAGGAAATTTAAAGTTTTCTTATAGAAATCATCATTGTTTTGGCCCTTTTCACCATACCCTAAAGGGGTCTCACTGGTCTAATAATGCTCATCCTCCTAACAGATTTGGTGGAAAGAAACCCTCTTTTACTGGTTCTCATCTCCCTCGCATTCAACCAACTTTTGACATCTGCTTGGGCCCTTTGTTTCCTACCGCTATTCATGACTCTAATGGCTCGCTCATTGGAAATTTTAACCCTAATGTTCCTTCCTTCATTTCATGGCCTAACTCTTTATCTATTCATTCTCCTACCTTTTTTCCCCTCTGAATAACATTCATGTGCCTCCGTGCCACCATTATTTTGCTTCTCAGTAGCCTCAAAGATGGGATAAGTTTAGGGTTCATGATTCCAGTCAATCACATTTGCTGTCATCTCCTTTTCGCCATTCGGATGGTACCAGTGAACCAGATTCACGGCTAGTCTGTAACCCTTTGGTAGGTGGATATGAACCTTGTCTTTTTTGGAGAATGGTTTATTAGCACCTTAGGCTTCATACATGCAAGAGAACGCCCTTATTGGCAAGATTTGGTCATTTTTACCAATTTATGATTTACATTCTTGGGCTTATAAGAATTGGGTTGGTCTTACTGATTTATTTTATCTTGATCATGGCTCAAGTTTCTTTATTGCTATTTTTGACTCCTTTGTTGCTCGTAATAATGTTGATCGCGGTAAAAATTGGTTTTGTAATGGTCTTGGAGTTTCTTCATCATTTTGGGTCCCTAATTTTAAAATGAATGATTCTTCTTGTGCCCTAATGCCTTTTTGGATTGAGCTGCCAGCCTTACCCTTAGAATATAGAGACTTGGATATCATTGAGGCCATTACAAGTAAGATTGGGGTTTTTATCTGTCATGATCTGGTTCCATTTGAGGAACCCCATCGATCTATTCAAGTTTTTATTTTATTGAATTCTCTTAAGCCTCTACCAAAATAAATTACCTTACAATCCAAATGGGGTTCCTCGCATCAGGAGATCATTGTTCAGGATGCACAAACTATCTCTTATTATGCTAATTTATTGGGTCATTTTACTAATCAGTGCAAAGATCCCAATTGTTCAAACTTGATTGTGTGTAAAGACCGATCTACCTTCCCCTCTAAATGTTCTATAATTTCTCACAATAAGGATAACCCTCAATTTAAAAAAGCCCAAATGTTGGCATCTCCGCCCAAATGTTCTTCAATTTCTCATGATGAGGATATTCTTCAATCAAAAGAAGATATGTTGGCTTCTAGGAGACTCTACTGAAGAAATGCATCTTGTTAATCGGGCTTCTATGGATTTTGAAAAAGTTAATTCTCAAACTTTTCCATTTCATGCAATGCAGATTATATGTGCTGATCAAAATCTGTTGTCATCTATTTCTTCTTCTTTTGTTGACTCTTTTGTTAGTATGCTAAGGTTATTTTTGCCTACCATTATTTCCTTTTTTAAGGGGGTGGATTTTTCTTAGGCAGTGGTTTAGAAAATTTCAATTACAAATTTGAATTCAGCCTCTAAGCCCTTAACCTTACCATTACTGGATTTAATAGTTAAAAAGTTGATGTTCTCTGATAATCTCCTTAACTTTTGTAAATTGACTGAAGTTCACATGTTGATGTTATGGCTACATAGGTTATGTCGGTTGTTACTTCTGGTTTCATAATAACCTTGATTTAGATGAAGAATTTGATTTAATGTCTTCTCCCACCCCTACATGACCTTCAATCTAGCCCTTTGCTGCAACCTCATAGTGATGTGATCTCTTCACCTACAAAATACCTAAATGACCGTTTGAACACGACTTAGGATAATTCTGTCCTACTGATAAGGATTCTGATTTGCATTCCAATCTCACACATCATGATGATCAGAATGATATTAAGTTGAAATAAGTGTCCAAATTGTCTATTGTTCAAACCCCAATGTTCTCTAAATCAAAAGTGATAACTCCTAAAAATAGAGACATCAAATCTAAAGAAACTAGGGCTTTGGAGGAAATTGAGGTTGGTGTCTAGTCAACCTTGGATGGGAATTTTTCCACCTTGAAAGGAGAAGTTTGACAAGGAGAACTAAGTGTTCTACTTGTCTGCAATGAGGATGTTCTCTTGGAATATCAAAGGCATTAATGCCTCTAACAAGAGACATAGAATCAATAAGAGGCTTGATTCTTCTCAAAGTGATGTTATCCTTCTACAAGAAACCAAATTGTCTCTTGATAATTTTAATGCATCTATGGGTAAATGGAATACTTGGCATAATTCCTCTGCTCCAGCAAATGGTGCATCACGTGGCTTAGCCATTCTATGGAATTCTAAGAAAGTTATAGTATTCCCTCTATAATAAGATTCTAACTGGAAATTAGTTATTGCTAATAATTTTAATCTCTCCTTTATAATCAATGTTTATGGACCCACCTGTACATTGTATAAGTTCCATCTATGGCAGTCTTTAGCAAATACTATTCAACAGTTCCCAAACTGCAAGTTTTTATTAGCAAGAGATTTCAATGCTACCTTGGGACCTAATGATAAGAAAGGGGGTATTTCTCCTCCTTCTTGTACAGTCTTATATTTCAATGATTTTATCTGAGACAATGACCTTTATGACATTCTTCCCTGAAATGGGTCATATACTTGGACTAATCGTAGATCTAGATTTTTACAAATTACAGTTAGATAGATAGATTTCTTTGCTCGCAACTCTGGAAGCTGGAAAACTTAACCTTGTCTCTGGATATCATGCCTTTTTTTGATTCAGATCATTTTCCCATTCAGCTCTTGATTGATTCTTGTAATATTGCTATGCCGACTTCTTTTAAATCATCCTTTAAGTTTTAGTCTGTTTGGTTTAGACACCACTTTTTTATTCTCTTTTTAAACAATGGTGGTTGTCTTCTCCTCAAGAGGATGGATCAATGATGTTTCAATTCTTTAAAAAAAGGAAGTATGTCAAAAATTTGATTAAGGCTTGGAATGTTAATGTTTTTAAAAACATTTTTTTATCAAAAATCAAAATTGGAAAAGGACTTGTTTTAGATTAATCAACATATTATGTCGAATGGTTTAGATCTGCAATCCTATGAGAAATGAAAATACCTTTAGGATGAGTGGGCTCTAGACTTGGTGCCAGGAAAGAATAATATTGGAGATAAAAATCTCATGAGCTATGGTTGCAGCTTGGTGATCAAAATACCAAGTTTTTTCATGCTTCAGCCAAACATAAGAAAGTAGTTAAGACTATATTTCCATTAAGGATGAGTCTGGTAATATATTCTCTGATGTCAAAAGTATTCAACAAGAAGGGGTTATGTTTTTTTTGAATCTTTTTTTCCCTCCACCAGCTCAATTACCGGATAATGGTAGGGTGAATGATCTCCTCAATATAATTCCCCCTCTTTTCACTTCCCAAGATAACCTTGTGTTATTGGCCCCTTTCACCCTTGCAGAATTCAGATCTGTTGTCTTTATATTATCACTTGACAAAGCTCCTGGTCCAAATGGCTTTACTGCTATTTTTTCCAAAAAACTTGGGATGTAATCTATTTTGACCTCTTGGTTGTATTGGATGACTCCAAAATGAATTCAGCTATATTAAAGTGCTTCAGTGCAACAAATCTTTTCCTCATTCCTAAAAATAGTGACCCTCAGACCTTTGCTGATTTTCAACCAATTTTCCTCTACAATACCAATTATAAAATGATCACTAAAGGAATTTATTTACGGTGGCAACATATTATCCCAAGAATTTTTTTTTCTAAGCAAGGTGGCTTTGTTCCTAGTAAGGAGACTACAGATGGGGCTCTTCTTTCTCATGAAACCTAACATTCTATTAATAAACACTACATTCCTTCATTTGTGATTAAATTGGACATGATGAAGGCCTATGATAGACTCAATTGGTCATTTCTTATTCAGGTTTTAAGATCAAATTTGGTTTTTCTAAGAAATGGTGTAAGTGGTTTAAGGCCTGTATCTTTGGGGATCATTTTTCTATAATAATCAATGGAACCTCGATTAGTTTTTTTTCTTAAACTCAAGGAGTCATGCAAGGTGATCCTTTATCCCTCTTTCTCTTCATCATTATGGCTAAAGATTTGAGCCGATTCATTAATTCCTGTCATACCTCTGGGCTCTGGCTTGGTGTGCACATTGTTGGTACTTCCATTTCAGTCACACATTCTTTATTTTCTGATGACACCCTCTTATTTGGTAAAGCCTATATTCATGAGGCTAAGAAATTTAAAAAGGTTTTGGATCTTTACAACTATGTTTTGGGTCATAAAATTAACATTCAGAAACAAAAAATATATGTATTCAATACGTATCCTAGGTTTTCTGATAGAATTGTTAATATCTTAGGATTTTCCCTAGATGAGATTCCCTCTACTTATCTAGGAATTCATTTCTTTATGAGGTCTAATAAACCCAAATACTGGTAATCAATTATAAATCATATTAAATCTAGGGTAGTGGCTTTCACTTTCTGGTAGAATCCTCCTTATCAAATCTGTCTTATCAACTATTCCTAACTACTATTTTTTAGTTCTATAAGAACCAAAATCAATTCTTAGTCAAATTGATAAATTAATCTCGTAATTATTATGGATGGCTAACATGACAAGAGATAATAAAATTCCTCTCATGTCCCTCTCAGATATGTCCTACTCTCTACCTACTGGTGGTGTAGGTCTCCACAACTTGGCTTCTCAAAATTTGGCTTTTCGAGGTAAGCTGGTTTGGAAATTATATACCCAACACAATATTAAATGGTGTCATATGATGTAAGGAAAGTATTTGTATAACTTAGATCCATCTAGAATCATTTTTGTTCCTGACCCTCCTAGAGGGTCTTCCATTTGGGACTTCATGATGAAATCTAGGTACATTGTCACCTCCTTTATGTCTTAGGAAGTCCATAATGGTGAGTCGGTCAATTTTTGGCTTGATTCGTGGAATGGCTTACCTCCCTTACATAATGTTGACCCCTTCCATGATATTTGGGAGGTGGCTTCTTTGAATTGGAATGTCAAGATAGCTGACTATGTATCCGTGGTTCATAAACACTTGGGATTGGTTCTATGGAATGACTTTAATGCACTTCCTATTGATCCAAAAGTTGCTACCTCTGCTAATCATTTTCTTTCTAATCAAATTATTATCTTTTCCAGGGCATCCGATCAACTCTTTTGGGCTCCATCTCTGGATGGTAAGTTTTCAGCTCTGTTGGGTTATGACATGGCTCAATCGTGTCATGATAATAGGATAAAGACAAGAGTCCATCTTTTTTGTTGGCACAATTCTATTTTTCCCAAAGTAGGTTGTTTTGCCTAGAAAGTTTTGAGAAATCATGTTCTTAGCAGTAAAAGGTTATCTAGGTTTAATATTGTGAATGCATTCCAATGTGTGCTTTTTAGTCAACTCCAAGAGTTAGTTGCTCATCTTTTCCTAAATTGTCCCTTTGCCCAAAATTGTTGGCAGTTTATTATGCAGAAGTTGAGTCTTTCTATGCCTCTCCCCTTGTCTATATGGGATCTTTTTAAATCATGGCCAACATTATTTTCCAAGTCCATGTTTTCTTGCATTTGGATTTGTACTCCTTTTCTTTTATCATGTATTTTGTGGGAAAGAAATAAATGGATTTTCCACAATTGTTCCTCTTCCTTGGAAGTCATCTTAGATAGACTTCAGAAGTCCATTATTGAGGTTACTAATGCTTATACCCTCAAGTTTAGGGGTAATAGGGGGTTTTAATCTTGGGATAGATTTATTTCAAATAATTAGAAGGGATTGGTTTTATCTTCCCTTCCTTTTCCTCTTTGTCTCAAAGATAGGTTACAATTCAAAGCCTCAGTTAAATGGACCCCTCCCCAAGCTAGTTTTTTTAAGCTTAAGTTTTACGGCTCTTCGAAGGGTAATCCAGGGAAGTTTGGAATTGGTTTTATTCTTTGATATTTCCATGGATTTGATCTCCTTTTTGAGGCTTTCCCTATTCCTCCAGGGAGAAACAATTTGGAAAAAGCTTAAGTTTATTATTATATGGTCTCACCATTGCTAAAAAATTGAATATTAAATATCTCCACGTGGAGGGAGATTCTTCTATGATTATTAATGCTTGTATCAATAGGTGTTATTTCTCAAGGCATATTCATTATGTTTTGATGCAGATTTGGTCCCTACTAGATTCTTTTAGTGATTTCTACCTAACCTACATATATAGAGAAGGCAATAGCTTGGCAGATTTTCTTGCAAACTTAGTTGTTGACGGTCATCTCTTATCATTTCCTTCTATTTTATTCTCCTCGACTTCCCACCCTGCTATATTTAACTTAATTAATTTGGAAATGGTCAATTAAGTATCTTCTAACTCTAACTTCTCCCTCAACAATCGTATTGCTAGTGTTTACTCTTAATTCCTTTTCCTTTCATCTTTATCATTTATTAATGTTGGGGTTCTATTTTTTGGTACTTCATAGATTTTCATGATTGGATTTGGCCAGCTGGTGTAATTCATATGTCATCAGGTGTCTTTTACTGATTGTGGGATTCTTGATTCACATGTTTTCAAAAGATTTACATTAATTGAGGAACCTCTTTGCCTCATGTGTTATCTCCTATTCATTACATACTTTCAAGGATGTTTTTAATTACTAATATGCAGGTTGTCTTTTCATCTACGTCATAGCTTGAATGCCCTCTATTGTAGCATGCACATATGACATTGTCCATGATATCCAATTTTATTTGGAATCATAAATTTCATGTACGGTTTGCTACAAATGGCTTTTGCATTTAATCACTTCTGTAAGTGGGAGCTTGGTATTTATGATTGGATTTTTAGGATGACTTCCAAAGGTTTATTTATTTTGGCCCTTTCCTTTTTAAGTTGTTCACTATTTATTTTTCTATTAACCATAATATATATTAACATTAATCAAGAGTTTTCCATCAGCTTAAAAAAAATACAATGTCTAAAATATACATAGGGAATGCCAAGTATGAACCACCTTACATATAAAAAAGAGAATGCTTTAAAGTATGAGCTGGTCAAAATACATAAGCGGAAAGACAGCTCTATCTGGGGAACCAGGCCATCCATGGCTACTGGTGATCTTCCCATTTGAGGCATAGGTCATCATGGAGGATGATGTTGTAAGGGTTGGAGAAGTATGCCTCCCATGGAAGTGGAGGAAGCATTGCTATAGATGGTATGTAAATAGAGTCTTCCCTAGATGGCTAACTATTTCCACCTGGAGGATGGGAGATTGGCTGGCTGGTGATCAAGGTTTGAGCCTGCCTACTCACTGCTAGTGCTCTCCTGCTCTGCTACCATGGTGGTCTCCTTCTCTACTATAGTGGTGGCATTCTGATTGGATCTTCCCCCTATCTACTAAGCATGTACACCTTCATCACTTATATGTCCTGTAGCAGTCGGTGGTTCTACTTCCTTCCTCTGGTTTTCAATCTATTGAAGCATCTGTCCAATAGTGATATCAAAATCAAATTAGATATCATCCCTGGTTGTCATATTGTATGTGACCTGCTCTCTATCCAATACTTCTCTGATACCATGAAAAAATCTCAAGGCTTTATGTTCTTTGACTTGCATAACCATAGTAACTTGCAAGGAAACACTAAGGGTGATGAGCCTCTGTAGAGACTTAGTGAGAGATCTCAACTTACTATTGAAAATATTATCATTCCTCAACTTCCAGATATGCCAAAGTATATGAAAGGAAAGAGAAGCCCATAAATGATTGTACCAATTGTTGAGATTCAACAAGGAACCATAAATAATATTAATAACTTGAAAATTGAGGTTTAGTTTCAAGCCAAAGAGAATCCATAGGGAAGATGCAAACTGGCAGTCAAAGAAAATGTGAGGGATGGTCTTGGGTGCAGAGCAAAAGGAACATTGGTATGGTTCACCAGAGGTTGTATTAATGGGTCACCTATGTAGAAGGAGATGCCACATGAAACAAAGGATTTTGGGTTCCGTAGGGGTGTGCTAGAGCTTGCTCAAGTATTTTCTCCAAGTGGTAAGGTCTAGGCTCAAATTCCATTTGGTGTTAATGTGGTCAAATATGTCTTTTATGTTAGCAAGCATTCTATAGACTACCTTGACTTTAGTTTGCAAAAGTGGGGTTCCATCCTTCCATTTGATGAGGTCCATCCTATCTAAGTCCACTGAAGTGTCTCTAGGGAGATTAAGAGGTGACCATGCATCTCTAATAGTGGTGTAGGTTCTCCATTGAGAGGTGGGCAGGTTATATCTAGCAGAAAGTTCATCCCATGGGATTAGGTTCTCATTCTCAATGATATTAGACAAGTAGCTAATACTCACTGCATTCCATTTCTTAGCTGAGAATTCATGTAGTTGGGCTAATGAATTATCTCCTTTATAGAGGTTCCACCAGATGGACCTTTCTCCACAAATATTTTGAAGATGATTGAGAAGGTTGATGCCCGAAATACTAGGTCTAATTTCCTCCCATCCCTTTCAAATAGATTAAAAAACATCAGATCCTATAACAGTGACCTTGAATTTCCCTTCCATGAGGTCAATGAGAGCTAGATTCTTCCATTGCCTAGCCCTGGTAAGAGTTCCTTTGCTCATGTTGTGTCTCAATAGGATCTTCCAAGGCTCATTACCTTGAAAGGCTTTAGCTACCCATTTAACAACTTGAGCATTTCCTTGCCACCTGAGATATTTCAGCCCTAGGGCCCCTTGCTCGATGGATCTAGTACACCAGTCCCATCTCATCACATGAGATTTTTTGTTTCCTTTTCCATATGACCATAGATAGTTCCTGATCACCTTTTGTATGAAGTTAGTCTATCCTTGGTTAAATAGCCAGGCTGAGGAGTAATAAATGGGGCATGTAGCCAATATCTTTTGGCACCCCTAAATCCTTCCTGCCAACAAAAGGTATCTATTATTCAATTTCTTCAGCTTCACTTCTATCTTATTCTTCACCCTATTCCACATGCTTTTAAGATCTAGTTTGACAGAGGATGGAATACCAATGTATCTAACTTGATGGAAAGGACCTCCCCTAGTAAATCCAAATTGGTTACACCATCTAGGTGGAGTGTCTTCCCAATCCAGCAAGGTTGACTTAGGTATGGACACCTTGCTGCCTGAAGCTAGATAGAATATATCTAATTTTTCCATGAGGCACTTGAAGTTATCTTCAGTCATCTCTATCATGAGGGAGGTGTCATCAGCAAACTAGATATTTATGAGCTCCCCATCATTGGGAAAGCTAACTCCCCTAATCTTTGGAGATATGGAGTTATCTCTTAAAATGTGAAATAAGGAATCTGGTGCGATTACAAATAGGGCTGGGGCCAGGGGGAACCCTTGTCTGATGGACCTGGTTAATTGGAATGGTTCAGACTTATCTCCATTCACTTCAAATACTATGGTAGCCCCTTTCATTAAGGTCAATACCATACTGTTAAATTATTTAGGGAAGCCCAGAGCTTCCAACATTGCAATAATAATTAAACTGCCATTCTATCATGTCATAGGCCTTCTCATAGTCTATTAATAGTATACTAACATGTTGACTAGAGCATCTTGCCCATTCCATAGTCTCCCAACAAGTAATGAGGTTCTCCAAAATATATCTACCTTTAACAAATCCGGTTTGGGTGGGGTTGATAACTTTGGGAAGTATATCTATTAGCCTCCTAGCCAACACTTTGGCCAAAGTTTTGTATGAAATATTCAACGGGGTGATGGGTCTCTAGTTTTTTATCAAGGTTTTATCCCCCTCCTTAGGGATAGGCTTAATGCACCCATTGTTGTATTTCAATCCCTTATGTGTTCTGCCTTACAAGTGTGGCTACTAATAGATTTGTCGATGAGTTCAGGCCTTTCAACCTCTGAATTTATTTGTATCCTACTGAACTAGAAATTCCGTTCAAAGGTAAAATCTCTGATTAACTTTTGGCATCTATATTTTTTCTACATTGTCCCAAATGTTATAGATGAATTCAGAGGCTAATTGGTGAATCTATTATGATGGCATGATTTAAAAGGATCATCTTCCCATCTTAGATAGTTTCAATTTTCTGTTCTATCCTACTTGATTTGTCTCAGTCTTGGTCTCTATTGTCCCACATTGCAAATTGGGTTATTGTACCACTGTTTCTACAAAATAATACTTTATTTTCTGCAGCACAAGGATATAATTTTTGGCAGGGTGACACTCATATTGGTGCAATATTCCCACATCATTTTCTTTACAATTTTGAAAAGCTTATTATGATGTTAGAAATAATTAAGGATTGTCTTGCATTCTCTTCTATTATGCCACTTGATACTGTCCTTAATAGAATTCCCTTTGATTGGAGATTCTGGGGCAAGGATTTTTCTAAAACATATGCTTTTCTTAGGTTGATGTCCCATTCTCATGCTATTAATTTGGCCAACTCGGCTTTTGGTACAGGTGCTTCTTCTGTGGGTGGCAATGTTGCGCCTCGTAATATTTTTGGTTCTCAAGATGTTTTTGTACATTCTTCGGACCCATGCATTGGTGAATCCTCCTCTCCACCCATTTGTTCTCAAGTTGCCTTAGGTTCAGAAGAATTCTTGCACATTGAAGTAGATGGGTTATGGAGTTCTCTTTTTTTCTATCCTCCTTCACAATTGGGGAGCAGGGGTCTATATCATGACATCTTAATTCTCCATATATTTTTGGACTAACATATTTTTGCAAGTTCTCAATTCTCTCATTCTACTACAACTATCTATGCTTCTTTGTTGAGTGGCTATTAAAGAGGAAGGATAGTTTCTGTGGCCAAGTATACTCTATGTTTATTAGATCTTCTTCGACCAGTTTCTCAATAGTTCCAGCAAAGGACTCTCTTGGTTATTGGTGGGCTAGATCTAGGATTCTCTTTTTGAGGTCAACTGTTAATAGATTGGTAGGATGGTATTCATTTCAAAATTTTATCCTGGATGTATTGAACCTCTTCTTGTCTTAAGGTTTTTCTCTAAATTCATGCATGTTCACATGTTTATTATATATTGGGGATAAATGTTAAAACTATAATTGGGCCTATGTATGGCTTTGGGTTTTGGGTAGCTTAGGTATTTGAGTATAGATCAAACTCTAATATACTTTTTATTATGATGGGTAATGATCGGATTTTTTCTTTTCTGGTTCTTTTCTCCGGGAGCCCTTTTTGAACCAGTTTATTATTATTAATATAAATATAAAGTTTTTCTAAAAAAAATAAATTTAAAAATAATAATAAAATATATTTGTTTGAATGAAAAGAAATAAAACATTAAAAAATAAAGGTACATACCTAGACTGATGAAAAAAATAGTTGAGGGGGTCAATAGTGAAGGTAAAATCTGGAAACCATCTCTCTAGAAATTGTTATCCCATTTCCTAACTAGTGAAAATGACATGAAAACTAGGTAAAATAAACAAATAAATACATTTACAAATAGGGCAGCCGATTTTTAAGAAATGGGCACCCATTTCTAGCTACAATTTTTTTTACCCCGCAGACTTTTGCAGAATTGTCAAACAAATTTGAGCACTTCCTTGTGCCTTTTATCTTTTTTTTTCTTGATTGTATGGCTTGAGTGTTTTAGAGTTGTGATATCCTCCTTGATTTACTTTATTTTTTTTGTTCATGTATATTAGTTTGAAAGATTCTAGGCTTGAGAAAAGCTTACATGCGACATGTGGATGTAGGTTTAGGAATTTATTGAGGCATATATTCAAGCTATGCTCCTATGCCAAGGTCTGAGTGACCCATACTCTTGGCTTGAGGCCAATTGATTTTATCTTTTTCCTTTTTCAATTTCAACTTGAGATTATATTCTTTCTTCATTGCTTTTGAAAGCTTATATTGTGTTTTGTCCTTGGTGTAGACCAGATGATGATGCATTTTTTATGTCCTTTTGTAGATGAGTGGACAACTTTGGGTTATACCATCCTTGTGTAGACAAAGTCCCTATTTCTGTCCTTGGATAGCCTAGTTGACAAAGAACTTTGTATGTCCTCATGTAGATCGAGTTGATAATCTTATTATTTTTCTTCATCTTGTGATGTTGAACCTTAGATTAGGTATGTTGATTAGTCATATAGAGTCACTCCTTATACTAAACTTGGCCTAGAAATGGCTGCAATTGAGGCATTTATGGGTTTACTTAAAAAATGATAACATAATTAAATAAGTAGGATAAAACATTAAACAAGATTAATCAGTATTCCCTTGATGCCAATATTGAACCTTGTGTCAAAATCAGAAACCATTGCACCCTATATGTTAGGATTGGCACTTGAGATCATACTAGATAGAACTTGCACCCTAGATGTCAGTATTGACCATTGTGCAGGAAGTCCCATATGTCAGTATTTATCCTTGTGTGGGAAAGATACTCCCTATGGTTATTAGTCTCGCATCTAGGTATAGTAGTGTTAAGTAGCACCTTGATGATTTTGGATGTTGGTTTACATGTTGAATAATCTCCATGTTTCTTGTATCATGCATTCTATACTTACATTGGATTACAATATATTTGTATGAGACTATACATCTTCTTGGCATGTGTGTTGACCACTCCTTTCTTGTGCACGTATACTTTGTATTTGTACATGGGTTACTATATCTGCAAGAACTCTAGGGTGGGCCTGAGGATTCAATATGGTAGGGTGGCATTGCACTATACCACTATTGGGGACTAGTGTATAGACATTGGGCTTCCTCTAAAATCATAGTGTTTAATAATAGAGAGCTCTATATTGTACTTCACTTGGCTCATGTTGTATGTATTTATGGGTTCTTCAATCATCTACATAGAGTAGTTTAATTTTTATATATACACTTAATATTTTATGCACATGTATCTATTTGATCTCAGTGTAGTTTACTACTTTATACTATTAATTGTAATCGAGTGGATGATTTCTTAATATGCATGTATCCAATACTCCTCGATATTGAGAAATCTTGGTTTTTAAGAAATACATTGGTGTGAGAAAGCCTACCTAGTCATTAGAGTTAGAATCTTGTTTGTTGCATTATTTAGGCCACAACAATAACCTTCTTTTGGAACTTATTTAATTTAAATGGATGGTGAAAAAAATGATGATGTCAAATATGGATTTATATTCCTTTATGGCATAGATCTCATCAAGAGATTTCTAGAAATTTTTTGAGAGGAGTTAAACAAACACCATATGTAAAAGATATGCGGGCTTCTAAAGGTCTAATTTCAAGTTAGTGCCTTGACCTTTACATTAGCTATGAGGATGTAGTTGTCTCCTCAATGTGTGACCTATGATGAAGGTCTGGTCATATTCCATGGGGTTCATGGATGAATTTTGAACTCTCACGAGGTGGCTTGAACGTGACTATTTCATTCTAGCTCAAGTATTGGTTTGCTTGAAAACCTTTGGAAGAGTTGTTAAGTCTTCTACTTGTATACGATAATATAGTGATCATCATTTTATATCTTTCATGTTGTATTGTACTTATGGTTATTGTTATCTGCTCCACTTGATAATTTATGTTCACTCTTTGTATTAAAAAAAAAGTTATTTGGTGCATGTTTAACCCTTATTTCCAAGTGTTTCTTGGGAAACATTACATGACATTTTATATTTATTAAATTAACATACATTTTCTTGTAGAATTTGTGAATATCTTATTTTATTAGATTGCATGATTCCTTTCAATCATATAACTTTTCTAAATTTGTATACTCCGAAATAAGTAGGTGAAATTAATGCATGGTTATAAATATATTAGTTCAAACAATAAGCATAAAAATTATATGTAGATATTAATAAATATCAACACACACAAGAAATATACCACATTAAAGTTATTTATATAACTACAAAATCATGATAAACTAAGTCAATTCATGGTAAAGAGAATGAATAGATCAATAACCATTCTAAAATGCTATCAAAAGATGAATTTTATGTTACTGAATTTTAAAGAAGGCTCAACAATTGGTAATGGTAGTTTATTTTATTTATATCCCCCCTATCTACTAGTCACCCTTAGTTTACCATTTATTTTGCATGTTCAATGTTCCCACCCAATTTACTCCATAAATTATGGAATTGAAACAATTTCTAGATGTCATGCCAAAAATTAAAGGAGGGTAATATAGTTAGATAGTGATTTTCCTATGTTTAGCAATACTTAATTAATAAAGATATGGATATTTTAAGTACTTCAATTATAAAAACTAAATATGATTAAGGCATTGGCCTGTTCTAAAAAAATGAAAAAATAAATTTAATTTAATACAAATCTGAAAATATAGTAAGTAGTTGAATGAATGCTATTGGGATTAAACAAGTGCCATGCAGTGGCGAGCACTTGCCTTTAATTTTTAATTTTAATGTAAATTATAATTATTTTTTTCAAATATTTAAAAAATTAAAAATATAATAAAATAGACTATTTTTCTTAAATTTTTAACGTTAATGTTAATTATAATTATTTTTTAAAATATTAGAATAATAGAAATAGATTAAATATTAGAATTATAATAGTTTTTAATTTTTTAAGGATATGTTAAATTGATAATAAAGTATTTTTTAAGAATAGAGAGTTCTTATATATAGACTAAATTACTATATTTAACAAGTTTGATGAAATATTAATATCTTATTAATTAAATGAATATGACATATTATCGATATAATTATATAACTATTGGTACGACAACTACATATTCAAATAATTGTTTGAACTATTGGCATAACTTGTAAAATAATTTTAATCTTTTATTTTATTAAATTATTCGTTGAACATTAAGAGAAAGAAATTTAAACTTAAGTTATTATATATGTACCAAGTTTTAGTGTATAATTATATGATTAATTGTATATTAAAATTAAATTTGTTTATTTCTTACTATATAAATTATATTTAAAATTTATATAATGTAAATTACTAAATACTTTTTAAAATATTATTGTATTAATAATTTAGAGATATTTTTAATAAATAAAATAACATAATATTATTAAATTCTAATAGTATATTTTATATTAAATATTTAATACATATATTTATTCTTTTATTATATATAAATTAAAATTTTATATAATATAAAAAAAAATAAAAATAAATAAATCTAAAACTAACATTATGGTTTTGCTTAGCTCTGCGAGTTGCACTCGACCCAAAATTCTTTCTGTGAACTCGCTCAATCACCAGATTTTCATTTTTGCAAGAATGAAGTATGCTAAAATCTTTGGTCGGGATGAAAGGAAGGTCTCATATGTTCAAATGATAAGCCAGGATGATAGGCTCTATGACTGGAAGTATGTTTTGAATCCATGCAGATTTGCTTCTAAGGCTCCTATTGCTCCTTTTTCCCTTAACATATCAAATAAATTCTCCATGTTAATGTCCTCTTCCCCTAGGGTTCAACCTAGGGCCTCACCATGAGGGAGGCATAATGCGATTTCAAAAATAGAAAGAAATTTAATTAATAAACATGAAATTTACTCGCCCCACACCAAAGGATTCAATGCCCTATAAAGAAGAGTGATTTGGTGTTTGGAAATCCTTAGAAGCCTGACTCGATCTCAGGACTCAAACATGCAGAATCTGGTAAGCTACGCCAAAATCCATCCAAAGGTGAGGTTTATTCTCCACTGCATAGAAGATCAATGGGTTTAGAGAAAAAAGGTAATATAAATTATAATACAGTAGGAACTCAAGAATTTAGTAAACTTTCTTTAACAACCAACCTTAATCACCGAAATCTAGTTATTAAGAATGGAATGGTTAGCAGAATACAAAAAATGTGTGCGAAGTATGGTTTTTTCTACAGATGGAATGACATAGGGGCTTTGGTAGAAACTATTGTAGCATGGATTGAATCTCAACTAATCAAAAAGGTATGTATCACTTTCCTTCAAGAGAAATTTATTTATATGATTGTTCCAGTAAGAATCTAAAAACAAAACTTTTTTTTGAGGGTTTACCAAAAGTTAGGAACAAAGTGTTTTCTTTCCTCGACTAGTCTTTGATCCATTAAAATTGAAGGATTTTTTTTATTGATAGAGCGATTGTTCTCAATAATCTCCCAATTGAACTCTCAGATAATGATTCTCTTAGAGAGATAGAAAATTATTTAGGGCAATTTGTAGGTGTTGTAAATGATGATCTTGTTCATGGAGAAAGAATCATTATTGTCAAAATGAAGCTTAACTCATCTATCAACTTCCCATTAGAAATATGTTGTGAAACAGGCTTGATTACCATCCACCCTAAAGTTTTTGAAGGGGATCTTGAGGAAGATGATTCCACTTTTAGGGATATGGGGTCTGTAGCGGACTCGCAACTTAAAAATATGAAAAAAGGATGCTTACTCTCCATTGTCTATTCTTAGAACCCCTGCTAACAACACTAGTGCAAAGAAGGGAGACTGTGTTTTATCGATATCAAACAATGGTGATATTAAGTTCCAAGAACAGACAGGTTTTAGTAGAAACCCTAATTAGAATAATATAGAACACAATCTTAATACTTTCTCTTCATCTCTAGAGGAAGGGGAAATCTGTCCTAACCCCAAATTTATAGTTTCTACAAAACCCATTCCTGAACTATCCTTTAATCAGACTTCATGAGGTTTTTGTTTTCTCAATCACTCCCCTAAGCAGGATGAGTCTATGAAGACTAAGAATAGTAACCTTAAACTAGTATGTATTAATCTAGAGATTACCAGTGAGGACATCACTACCCCAACATCTAAACCTATTTCAACAAAAGCCCTGAAAAATAAAATTTAGTCTAACTCAAATTTGCAAGTTAAAACTCCAGGAGCAGAAGCCCTTTTAATTCAGGAAATAGAGTCACTAAGTAAACATGTTAATATGATGACCAAAAATTATAATTTAGAAATTGACAAAAACTTAACCTCAAGTAAGGACACTATTGATTTTCTGCTACTATATGATGATGAGACTAGTCACATAGATGAATCTAACAGATGAAAAAATATTCTTATCAAAGAAACAATGAGAAATGATGCCTTGCTCACACTCTCAGAAATAATTAGGAATACAGTAGCATCACCTATGTTAGATCCTCCCCTCCTTGACATTAATGATAATTTTAAAATAGATAATCATTATACTATGAATAACATTTGGTTTGAGGATAAGAATAATTTCCAGGAACCCATACCTTTAAATTCTTTCAAACCTAGCTCAGAGTATTCAGATGAACATGAATTTTTGAACTCTTTAAACATTAATAATATGGAAACTAGGGAGGAATAGAATGAAGCCTCAAATATGAACCTAGAGATAATAGTGGAAAAGATTCTTCAAAGTTTTGGGACAAAGGGAAAGATATTGGGAAATGATCCCACTAGAAGCCATATTCTTAGCAACTCTATTGGTGAGGTAGTTCTTAATATTAATTTATCTCCAAATACTAGAGCCACCCCTAATGAAGATCCGTCAAATAATTTGGAAAACTCAAAATTTGAAAATGAAAAAATTAATGATGAAGTAAATACAATAGCGAATTATATAGGGGAGTCATTGACAGAGGAATTAATGGAACAACTTTTGGAGGAGATTTGTGATCCAAAAGAATTAGAATGGCAGAAAGCACTCCTAGTGGAGGGAACAAACTTGAATATGGCCACCTTAGAAGGATGTGTAGAAGAGTTGTTAATTAATTTGGAGGAAAAAGAATCACAGGAGAAAGAATCTCTAGGCATAGCTCAGCTTAAGGAGAGTAGGAAATCCCTAGATTGTGCAAAAAAAGAAAGGAAAAGAGGAAGAAAGCCTAATGTAGAATTAAGAGGCTTGGTAGGGGGAGCTATAGGATAGGTCAAAATTATATCTATTTGTAGACTATGATTTTGAACCTGTTACCTATCTTGAAAGGCTGAAACATTCAAACATTAGACTAATCTAACATGTTCATGAACTAAAAAACAGCATAAGACATGAAAACAAAACCAAAGCCACCTCAAGATTGTTGCTAAAAAAACAAGTGCTATAGAGCAAATGTTTGATTCGCTTCAATTAGAGGGATGTGGGTGTGCTCTCTAAGCACTTGGAGCATATTCTAATGCATACTAAGATTGATTTTAGACCAAATATAGGTGTGATATGATGCTATATGCTATGCAAAACAATAAAAGAAACTATGTTAATCCATTATTGCTAAGCTATGATGTTCTTTAAGAAAGCTTGAAGATGATAAAAAGAAACTAACAATTAGTATTGCTTATGCTAAGTCTAGAGCTAAATGGACATGATAACAATGCATAAAATGAAAGGTGAATGGATATTTTGCTCTTGGAAATGAGGACTATTTATAGACTTTTGGGAGGATGAATGAGTGGCTAGGATCAAAATCCTTAAGAGAGGCCAAGATTCATTCAAAGGGGAGCACATGGATTGTGCTAGTTCAAGGCCACCTCCTTGTGACAAGTGTCACAAGGGCATTGGGTTGAAAGATGGGAGGAATGTGCACAATTTGAAAAATGTGCCTAAGGTCAAAGGGTGTAAGAAAGGGGTGAGGGGCTTCTTAAATGCATCATAAATGCATGTAAGAGGGATAAGGAGGCTTTAAATGCACTTAATGCATGTAAGAGAAGCCTCTAGAAGTTTGTTGACTTTGGGTCAAGCTTAGGAGTTGGCTAACCTTGTTTAGGGAATGTGACAAGGTTAGGGGGAGGATTAGGATTAGGATTAGGGGATTTTAGGATTAGGATGGGTGAAGAGGTTGGGTTGAGAAGATTCTAGAAGAGTCTAGAATTCTCTTTGGTTTTATGGAATAAAAGTTTATTCATTCCAAAAGCTTAAGTTTTGAGAATATTTATTGAAATATTTTCAATAAATATGAAAATTAAATATTTAATCTTAATTAAATATTTTGAGTTGAGATTAGGGTTAGAAAAGGTGGGATTAGCCTTTTAATCGAAATTAAGAAGGGATTAGAAGATTTTGGAAGAGGTTAGTGGTTTTAGGAAAAAAGGCTAACTTTTGGTCAAAAAATAAATTAATTATTTTTTGGGGGATTTTTGGTCAATTTATTAATTAAAATAATTAATAAATAGGGGATTAATGTTTAAATAAGATTTAAACATTTTTGGGAGGGATTTATTAATTAAATATTTTTAATTAAGATAAAGGAATTTAATGACATAAAAATAAATTAATTAATTAATTAATTAATTAAATGATGATGTCATCAGGGATTTTTCAGAAAATAAAAATAATTTATTTTCTAAAGGATTTTTAGGTGTCTACATTTTGCCCCTCTTTGATGCGATGTCGCAAGTGGCATGGCGTCAAAGACAAGAAAATAAGATGCCCAAGGCTGGAATTTAGAGGAATAAGGGATTGTGCCCCCTCGAGAAAATAACGCAAGGAGCAAATATTGTGAAATTTTCTCGAAAGGAAACAGAGAAGGAAGGACCTAGGAAGAAGGGGAGATAAATAACCAAGCTTCCAAGAGCGAAGATGAGTGAATGCAAGATGAGATGGAATGCAAAATGCAGGATGCAGCTACATGAGGATGCAAGATTAATCTATATGATGCAGGATGCAGGGGAGATGGGGAAGCTCCAAGTGCAAATGTGGAGAGCACAACCTAGTTTAATATAGCAATGCTAGAGACCTGCCAAGGATACTGGGATCACGAGGCCTTGTCACCAGTGTTGCATAGGACTGACGTGAAAAAGACACGCAGGGTTGCCCCAGCATCGCACATGAAACCCGAAGGAGGCATGGTGGAAATGATGCTGAAGAAACCACAAACACACGACTGACTCACAGGAAGAAGCAAAAGATCAAAAGACCTTGCCCCAGATTATCCTCATTCGCAGCACACCATGATATAAAGGATCGTGGTGACGTTGAGTAGAGAACAATGAGAGGCTGTAAAAGATTAACAAGACCCAAAGGACAAAATCCAAGGTCAAAATGAAAACTCCAAAAAGACATCCTTTGCCAAGGAGAGAGATTTGATGTGATTGATGGTGGGAAGATTGGTCGGACAGGAGGAGATATATCCTCAAGGACCAGGATGGAAGATTGGGTCAGATAGGAGGAACAATATATCCTCAAGGACCCATGGGTTGGTGAGAGAATAAGTGTAGTTGTTCGCTGGCAAAAGCTGAAGTTCAAGGAATAATCAGGATGAGCAAGGATAAGTCGACAATTGATGTTGCTGAAGCACAAGGCCTGAGTGGGACTAAAAGTTTTCTGAGGCTGGGGATGGGACAAGATATTTGATCAAATGCTGCTGCAGGACGGACAAAGGTTAAGTACAACAAGGAGGAACGATATGCACAAGGGATATGTACAGAAGCTCAGGATTGGGGATAGGAAGATCACACTCGGCGGGACTCTCACTAGGACGGAGACAAGAAGGATATTTACAGAAAGGATTGCGCTGTATAGGAAAGGGATAAGGATATGGTACAAGATATGGTACAAAGCTTTGGAATAGGATATAGATTGCAGATGGGTTGGAGGAAGATGGAAGCCGAATGCTTGGAGGATAGGGGAGATGGAACTGCTGGGAGATCTGTTATGGATAGAGGAAGAGGACGGTAGCTGAAAGGACAACTGAATAGATAAATAGCCCAGTTTACTATGTTGGCACCTGTTTACCAGGTTTTCACCAACATACTTGTCCAAGGCGCTTGAATTGCCAAGTTTTCACCATTTGGACGATCATTTTCTCTTTCTCTTTTCTTTTTTGCTTTTTTTGCTTTTTTGAATGTTTTTGGATTTTTTTGATATATGCAGGATCAGGTTCAGGCATAGAACCTCTTCAGATGGATGATGTTGATAGGATCATTCAAGGGCTCACCTTCTGGTGTTGATAGCTGATAGGCTCCCGAGCCGAAGGATGCGGTGACAACATAGGGGCCCAACCAAGTAGGCTCAAACTTGCCTTTCTTTTCTCTATTTGCTAGGACCTTCTGATTTTCTTTAAGGACCATGTCACCGACCTGGAATTGTCTAGGATGGACCTTTTTGTTATAACTCCTTTTGAGTCGATTTTGGTATGCCACCAGGTGATCATATGCTTGCTGTCTCTTTTCATCTAACAGGTCTAGCTGTGTGAGACGGGCTACACGATAATCTTCATCAGTGGTGTAGTTCTTCATGGAGACTCGCAATGAGGGGAGCTCAACCTCGATCGGTAGAACAGCTTCAGCACCATATACAAGGGAGTATGGGGTGGTGCCTGTGGGAGTGCGATAAGAAGTGCGGTAGGCCCAAAGGGCGGGATTGATTTGGAGGTGCCAGTCACGACCAGAATCATTGACAACCTTCTTGAGGATTTTCAAGATAGTTTTGTTAGTTGCCTCAGCTTGGCCATTTCCTTGAGGGAAATATGGACTGGAGAAACGGTGATGGATGTGGAGTCTGGCACATAGATCATCCACATGCTGGTTTTCAAAAGGTGTGCCATGGTCTATGAAGATGGTAGATGGTATGCCGAAGCGACAAATGATATGATAGAGGATGAACTTGGATATTTGGATGCCAGTAGTAAGGGTGAGTGGAATCGCTTCAACCCATTTGGTAAAGTACTCTGTGGCTGTTATGATATACTTGTGTCCATCCGAAGAGAGGGGGGTGATCAAGCCAACGAGGTCGAGGCCCCAACATGAAAAAGGCCATGGTGGTGCAATAGGCTGTAGATCTTGTGCTGGTGCATGTATCAAATTGGCATGCTGTTGACATGGGAGACATTTCTTGACAAAATCACATGCATCATGTTCCATTGTTGGCCAATAATATCCAACTCTAAGCAGCTGCTTTGCTAGAACCATGCCACTCGTGTGGGCACCGCAAATTCCAGCGTGAACTTCTTGTAAGGCCAGGACAGCCTCGTTTGAATCTAAACATCTAGATAGGACATTGTGATACCCACGACGATATAGGGTGTTGGCTACAAGAGTGTAGCAGGAAGCTCTGCGAATAAGGTTTTGGCGTTGGTTATTGGTGAGATGGGGAGATATGATACCATTTTTTAGATATGCATGGATGTCGTGGTACCATGGGGATTGGGGACCAACCAAGACACATACCATTTCTGCATCAGCGTTCTCATAAGCTGGCGTATGTAGCTGCTCGACTAGGAATTCATATTGTGATGCGTCGCGTGGGATTTCTAACAAGGATCCAATGGTTGCCATTGCGTCCGCTGCTTTGTTCTGAAGTCTTGGGATCTGTGTGAACTGTAGATGTAGGAAATGCTCTTGCAGTTTGTCCACCAGCTCTTTGTAAGGTAGCAACTTGTCATCCTTTGTTTGATATTCATCTAGGACTTGTTTGATAATCAGCTGTGAATCTCCAAATACTTGTAATTCTATGATATTCCACTGAATGGCTGTTCTGAGACCTAAGATGAGTGCCTCATATTCTGCAATGTTTTTGGTACATGGGAATCCCAATTTGAATGATTTTGGGATGTAGTCACCTTGAGGTGTGACGAATAGGATTCCTGCCCCTGATCCATGTGATGTGTAGGAGCCATCAAAGTATAGTTTCCACATGGGCTGCTCTTCAATCATGCATAAGTGTTCATCAGGGAATTCCATGATTAGTGGATAGGCATCCACCAGTGGTGCTTCTGCTATTTGATCGGCAATGACTTGCCCTTTGATTGCTTTGCGATCAATATACTGGATGTCAAACTCACTGAGTATCATGACCCATTTTGCCATACGGCCTGTGAGAGTTTTCTTTGATAGTAGATATTTGAGGGGGTCCACCTTTGAAATGAGCTTGATTGTGTGACTGAGCATGTAATGTCTAAGCTTTTGAGTGGTAAAGACCACTGCAAGGCATGCTTTTTCCATAGGTGAATAATTAAGCTCATATCCGACAAGAGTGCGACTGATGTAATAGATGGCTCTCTCCTTGTTGTCATCATCATGCTGAGCTAAGAGTGCCCCCAGTGCTGTAGTGGTTGCCGAGATGTAGAGTATGAGAGGGCGTCCTGGAATTGGTGGTACTAGGATTGGAGAATTGGCAAGATACTCCTTGATCTTATCAAAGCTTCTTTGACATATGGGATCCCATTTGAAGCTTGTGTCTTTGCATAGGAGATGCGTAAAAGGTTGGCACTTGTCTGCTAACTGAGAAATGAACTGACGCACTGATTGAAGCTTTCCTTGTAGGCTTCTGAGCTGTTTGAGTGTTCTTGGTGGAGGCATCTCTGTTATTGCTTTGACCTTCTTGGGGTCTATCTCTATGCCTCGTCGCGATACTATGAAACCTAGGAGCTTTCCAGATGTAACACCAAAGACACATTTCTTTGGATTAAGCTTTAAGCCATAATGATTCAGAGGATCAAACACACGCTCTAAGATGTTGAGGTGTTCATCCCTTGTTTTGGATTTTGCAAGGATATCATCCACATAGTCTTCAAGGATCTTGTGGATCATGTCATGGAAGATCGCTGTCATTGCTCATTGATATGTTGCTCCTGCATTCTTTAGCCCAAAGGGCATCATATTGTAGCAGAAGGTACCCCATGGTGTTGTGAATGCTATTTTATGTTGATCTACTTCTGCTATATGAATCTGGTTGTAACCGGAAAAGCCATCCATGAGTGATAGCATTTCGTGACCCGCTGTGAGGTCTACAAGCATGTCTATGTTTGGCAATGGGAAATCATCCTTAGGGCATGCCTTGTTCAAGTCCCTGAAATCAGTACAGATTCTGATGTCGCCAGAAGGCTTTGTGACTGGCACCATGTTAGAGATCCATTCTGAGTAGTCAATTGCTCTGATGATTTTTGCTTGAAGGAGCTTCTCAAGCTCTGCTTTAACTAGTAATGCTACCTTTGGATGCATTTTCCTTAGCTTCTACTTCACTGGCTTAACGTTTGGATCTACTGATAGATGATGAACAACAAGGTTTGGATCAAGCCCAGGCATGTGGGCGTATGACCATGCAAAGTTGATAACTGATTCCTTGAGCAAGGTGCTGAGAGCCATTTCTTCTCCTTCTGTTAGGTTGACTGCAATGTAGGTGATCCTTGGACATTCTTCTGTTCCCAAGTTGATTGGCTTGGTCTCTTCTATGATGATTGGAGATTTCTCTGGTCTATAATCTTGGATAGGGGGAAGAGGCAAGGCTTCATCTTCTAGCGCTTGAATTGCCAAGTTTTCACTAGAAGATACGCCCTTTATTTTTACTGTTTTTGAGTCAGAATGTGCCCCAGAAGGGTTTTCACATAAAGAATCATGATGTTCTTTTGCTTTATCATTTTTGCGACTAAAGCTTGCCTCTTCCCCAAAATATCCTTCTGGGTGAAGCTGATAGACAGAGGTTGATGTTGGATCTTGATTGCTTGCTGGACCTGATGCCCCCATGAATTCTAGGAGTGCTTGTGCGCTTTGGAACTCATCGATGTGTGCAATGCTTGGTTGGTCCCAATCTATGAGGTCAGGGTTTGTGAGGGGAAGATCTATGAGGTTAATGGAGAGTTGTTGGAGAACAGAAGTCCCCAGGAGGGTGTCGTCGGCAAAGATATCGTCATAGGATCGGATGTCTTTCTCTTCGGGGATGTCTTCAATTTCCACAAGGTCATCTTGGCTATTCGAAAAGTTCATGTTGGTCATGTTAGTGCCCTCAGTTGTGGTATTGGGCTCTTGTTCAAGCAGGCGAGAGGTATTAAAGCCAAGTCCTTGCTGTTCTGGATTCTGGGATGGTATGATAGGAAACAAATTTCCATCCTCTTGTGGTCCTAGACCACCACCTTGATAGTTATAGTGTTCTGTGACATTTTTGTAGGGGATTGGGTATTTCTCTTTGAAGTACTCAAGAAGTTGTGTGTCACGTGATGGGGGATCTTTGTATAACCATTTGTTAATATCTGGATCCATTTCTTTGTTGTTGATGGTACCATGAGACTCAAAAGTCATATTTCCTATCTGCTTGAGCTTATGATGTTCCTTAACATGCTTGTTTTGACAACTTGGGCGCCCTTGAGTATGTGGATCACGTGGAAGAGCTCCTACAGCAAATGCATCACTGAGGCTGTATTCGCCACAACCCTGGTTGTTGATCTTGATGGATGATAAGGTGGAAGAAAGGATGGTCTCTGGATCGCGATGGGATCAGGATGAGCTAGCAATAGAAGTACCAATATCGGTTCCAGGACAATGAGTAGAATGAGGGAAAGATGCTTCCATCGCAAGGCAGTATGCGAAGAGGTTAGGGTCAGCGTGGATGGTAACCTCAGTGCCTTGATGTGGAAACTTGATGCACTGATGGTAAGTAGATGGTACGGCCTTAATGGAATGGATCCATTGACGACCAAGGAGGATATTGAACGGTAGGTCAAGATCAACAACGTGGCAGAGAGTATCTTGCGTTGCTGGGCCTAGCTGGATAGGCAAAGTTATAGTACCTTCAGAGGTACGCTCCAAGTTATCATATGCTTTGATAGTGATTTGCTCATGCTGTATGTTGGCCTCCGTGAACCCGATCTTCTTGATGAATTTTAATGTGCACAAGTTGAGGGCTGAGCCATTATCCACTAGAACTCGTTTGATGGCGAAATCTCTGACCATGACAGCAATGCGGAGAGGGAGAGTATGGTCAGGAGCGACATCTGGTATATCAGATTCTTTGAAGGATAAGGCACATGCTGCAGATAGGTGTCCCACAAGAGTTTCAAACTGAGTTGTGTTAATGTCCGTGGGGACATGACCTTCTTTTAGAGCTTTGTCCAGGATCTCCTGATGGATGGGTGATGTGCGGAGCAAATCCAAGATAGATATTTGGGCTGGCATGTTCCCAAGATGCTCTATGATATTGTATTGTGCTCTTGGTGCATTATGCTGTGTTGCGCGTGCATTTGATGCTGGCCTGGTGTTAGACTGTGCTGTGGATGCAGTAGATGTTGGCCTTGGAGGAGCAGCTGATCTCGGAGGAGCACCGGCAACAGTTATCCTACCACTGCGGGTAGTTGCAGCACATTGTCGATCCGGCCCTCTGACGTGGATGGTATTGATGGTGGGCTCATCTTGGATGGGCTCAACTTGAGTTATGCATCCGAAATACTTGTCATAGTTGATGTAGGCCACTGTGTGATCTTCTTGCTTGCCTTTGCCACGATTTTGGGGCTGATTGGCGCTGGCTTGATTCTTCCCGGCATCGTGTTGAGGGAACACATTCTGATATATTTGCAAACCGGCATTGGGTGAAGCTTGAGTTGGTGCATCGACCTGGATTTCCTTGCGATCGATGAGATCCTGGATGTAGTGCTTAAGCCGCATGCACTTCAATGTTGTGTGCCCCTTCACACGATGGTAATCACAGTATTCATGTTCTTTATACCAATCAGACTTTGGTGCGTTGTCATCCTTCTGTGGGATGGGCGGATATGTGATCATATTTGCCTTGGCTAGCCGATAAAAGATCTGATCCAGAGGCTCACCCAAAGGTGTGAAAGTCCTCTTTGGATTGTTCTGATTATTGGGTTTGTTCTGCCTTGGGGCAACGTTAACTGCGTTAACAGGATTGCCTTGACGTGCTGGCTGCTGCTGTTGGTATTGCTGCTGATACTGTTGCACAGGCGGTTGATGAGCTTGAGGAGGCTGCTGATAAATAGGTGCTTGATATGCGGGAGCTGGTGGTTGCTGATAGATGGGTGCTTGTGGCGGTTGGTATGTTTGAGCTGGTGTAGGACTAGCCACAATGAATTGTACATTTTTAGTGTCAGTGGCTCCATCTGTAACAACATTCTTGTTACGATTCCAGTAACGGGATTTATCATTGTTGGGTTTGTTCTTGGAATCATCCTTGAAGTGACGAATAGTGCCTTCGTCTAGGAGAGCTTTCTCGATGCCTATGCCTTTGCTCTTGATGTCTTGATATGTCTGGAGACAGTTCATTCGTATGTGATGGGATAGCTTTGGATGCAGGTTATCAATGAAGATCTTTGTTAGATGCTTCTCTGGCGGCTGATATGATAACCTAGTTGTAAGATTCTGCCATCTTTGCAAGTATTCTGCAAGGCTTTCTCCATCTTTCTGCTTTGAGTTGCATAGGTCTAGCAAGGACAACTCATTCTCCACATTATGGGCATAGTGTGTGATGAACTTCTCAGAGAGTTCAGCAAAGGTTTTTATTGTCCCATGTGGTATTTTGTAAAACCACTCAACAGCAGTTCCTCCCAAGCTTTTGGGAAACAGGCGCAGGAGATAGTTATCACTGTAAGCTACGTCTTGGCACGCCATGTAGAACTCTTTGATATGGTTTACTGGATCTCCTTTCCCCTGATACTTATCGAACTTGGGCATCTCAAAATGCTTGGGGAAAGGGATAGTTGCTATGGACCGATCGAAGGGATATGAGCACACCTCTTCGAACTTGTATGTTTTATTCTCTGTTCCACTTTGTAGCTCTTTTAGAGCATTTTTCATTGCTTCCCACTCAGCATTGAGTGGCGAGGGAACTGGAACTTCTGCTTGCGATGGAAGCTGTGGAACTAGATATGGTGTTTGCTGTGGATAAATAGGTTGGAACTGATTTTGGGGCAATGGTTGTTGGGGATATTGCTGGTGTGGCATAGGGGGATATTGTGGTAAATGATATGAGACTTCTTGATGTTGTTGGGCTACTTGCTGTTGTTGAACTGGCAGTTGTTGTGGGACTGCTTGCTGATAGTGGTCATTTGGAACTTGTTGTAACTGATGGGTGGGAACTTGTTGTTGCTGGGGGATGATAGGAATTTGTTGCTGAGGCTGATAGCAAGGGACTTGCTGTTGTGGAGGAATGATGGGTGTTTGCTGAAAGGGGACATGTGGTTGCTGTGGGGGAGGCTGTTGGAATGATGCTGCTTGCGGGTATGATGGTGGTAGTTGTTGAGGTTGGCTTTGGTTTTGGCTGATATAAGCTGGGTGCATGCCTGCGTTGTTTAGAGGTGGAACAAATGTGGGGAAGCTAGAAGCAAAGGGTGATGGGGTAAGATAGCTGGGGAAAGTTGGCTGTTGAAGTGGTGGAACTTGCTGGAAGGTATTTGGGATTTGGGATGAATAGCTTGAAGCCGGCGGTGCTTGAGGTAGTTGCTGCTGTGCTGCTTGGGCGAAGGCGGTTTGTTGACTTGCAACCATAGATGTAGGGGATTGAGATGGGATCCCCCATGCCTTCATTTCTTCTTGTGTAAGGCCCCACTGAGAGCTTGTGTTAGGGTGCACTGTAGCGGATGATGGAATGGTAGGAGCAATGGGAGCTTGAGACATGAATGATGGTTGGGAGAAAGGAGCTTGTTGAGGTTGTGGTTGAGCGGATGCTTGTGAAGAGGAAAATGAAGGAAACACCCAAGAGAAGGATGAGGTTGGAATGGGGAGCGATTGCGCTAACCCCAAAGAAGAAGGTACAGGTGCTTGGGGGGTGAAGGGTGACGGTGCTCCTTTGATGGTGAAAGGCGTTGCTTGACTTGTGGATGGCGGTGGTGTAAAAGCTTGTGTGAGAGGTGGAAGCTGACTTTGAGTTAAGTGTTGGATTTGGGCTTGGGCAGCCATAGCAGATGATGAAGCAAAAGGGGTATGAGATGGAGCGGATGGTGCTGCAGCTTGTGTTGCGGGACTGGTGAGGCTTCCTTGCAAGAAAAGGGGAATGGTGGAAAGCTCTTGGGGTGTTTGCATGATAGGATTAGGGAATGGAGAGTATGCTTGTGCTGGAACTTGGATAGTTTTGATGGGGATGCGTGGATAGAGAGATGGTGGGATGGAGGTACTTTCTGGCAGGTAGTGAACAAACGTGCTTTGCTGATGTTGTGGTACAAGGGCATTGGTTGCTGGTGGGCTTTCTGGAGGATTCACAAATGCTTGGTTTGCCAACGGGGATGAAGGGATGTTTGAATCTTCACATGGGTTACTAGCTTGGATCTGGGGATTGTAGGTCATCATGGCATTAGTGAAAAGGTTGGGATCGGATGAGGTTGTTGGTGGATAAGGATTCATGCTTCTTCTTTTCCGAGATCTGGTCTCAACAGGCATGGAGATGCAAGTGCTAAATGTATGCAAGATGTTTGGCTAAAAGATGTTGATGGATGCAAAGTTGATGAACTTCTAAAGATGATGACTTTCTAGGATGAAATGCAAGGATGGATCAAGATGGCGATGATGGAAGCTGGATGGAACTGATATGGATCAAGATGGTGGAGGAAAGATAGGTTGCTGGTGGAAAGCTGGTGAAAGATTACTGAGTGGTCAACAAATGAGCTGCTATTTTTCCCAAATGGAGGATCAGAGATATGATGGGGTCAACCTAAGATAGACTGATGATCTTCGGTCAACAAGTTTCTTATCAATGCACTCCAATCTCTTGCTCGAGATGATGGCTATGCAAGGACAAGGTTTGATTTCTTTATGACAACACGTTGTGCCAAAAAAGAAGATGATGGTCTCTGATCTTGGATATGGGATAGGAACAACTCAAAAAGGTAGAACACTAAGTGTTGGTGGATCTCTGGATTTGGAACAAAGGATGATGGATCTGCCGGAAAGATACGGAAAGCTGATGGGGGGATGCTGGTGGAAAAGGTATTGAAGGGTGAAGGGACAATGCTCTTGAAGGATGATGCAAGTGCAAATGACAAGGACTGATTTTAGAATGCTGGTAGGAAGATGAATGCAAATGCAACTTTATGATGTTCTTGAGATGCAACTAGGGTTTTGATGCTGATGCAAAGGGTGAAACTAGGATGAAACTAAGATGCAAGGTTGTTTGAGACAAGATTTCAAGATCTGAAGATGGAACAAGACATGAACAAGGAACTGGCTAATCTTCTGGCTCAAGGTTGACAAAGTGATGGTTAACTCGGAAACGGAAGGCGAACTATTTGATGCGAGCGTTATGGGCAATGTTCTCAAATCTGGCTTGGGACTTCTCCTCTACTTGGGTTGCTTGGATAGTGGATTGATAGGTCTTGAGTTTCTTCTTGGTAACTTTTCGCTCTTGATAGGCTTGGGATTTG
Source organism: Chamaecyparis obtusa (assembly GCA_027943335.1). Taxonomy (NCBI): domain Eukaryota; kingdom Viridiplantae; phylum Streptophyta; class Pinopsida; order Cupressales; family Cupressaceae; genus Chamaecyparis; species Chamaecyparis obtusa. The sequence goes on along the minus strand of BSBK01000438.1, from coordinate 28,323 downwards.
GGCAACTTTGCTTTAGGATGTTTGCTCTTGCTGGGCATCACTTTGGAAAAGAGGCTTCTGATTTTGAGGCAAAGGTTTCCAATGGCAAAAGTTAAAGTCAAAGCAATCTCCACAAGGGACAAAGCAACCCTGCGGGATACAAACAAAGACAACTGACTCTGACAAAGCTTTGAAAGTGTATATTTCAACAAGTGTTTTCACGGAGTCTTTGACTGTCAAGCACTTCAAACAGATCTACCTAAGGAAGGTGAGTATCAAAATCGCTTGCCCACAGCTTGGTATCCCCTAGAAGGGAATACAAATGGTGAGTAATCTTGAGGCGACCCGGTAAACCCCTTGGAATCGGTCCTTGCACAAGGATTTTGATACTTTCAGATGTAGATAGGGTAGCCTCTATTTTATCAGGTTTTTAATAGTTCCGTGGAGTCTCCATACCCGGTTTTGCTGATCATTCGTGACTCACCTAAGAGCCTTGCCAATTATGCTGGGGGAGAGGAATGTTTACCATCCCCAGTCACGTGTTTGGCACGAACGCCCGGCGATTAGAAGATGTAAGTGATTATTTTGTTCTTCACTTGTTTGTATACCGGTCGGAGGGGCTACCGGTTTGAGGTCGTTCTCCAAAGAGGAAGCGCTTCTCCCTGGACAGGCCTCGCTAAAAGTAGAAGAAGTGGACTTGTTCGAGTCCAAGTGTTCTACGTTGCTTAAGTTTAACAGGATTTTGCAAAAAGTAAAACTCCTAAATGCACATCAAGCAGTTGTTCATTTTTCCAAATTTGATTAAGTGTGTTTGAACCTTTGAAATTGAAGACACAAGTGTTTAAGATTTTGACTTTTTCTTTCTCCAAAAAGTAAATCGAGCGTTTGCAAGTTTTTTGACTTGGGCATTCAAGATTGAGTGTGCGTGTTGATTAAGAACTTTTAAAAAAGCTTTGTTTTGATCTTTAAGGCATTCAAGATTGTGTTTTCTTTTCAAATGGAAAGTGATGCTTTAGGACCTAAGTTCTTCCTTTTAGCTTCATTCAAGATTTTGTTTTGACTCGTTTGAATGCAGATTTGATGTTCTTTTTATGCCCAAAAAGATATGATCATTCCTACTTTGCATGAATGCATTGTTAAAAAATCCTTGATGTTGCAAGGATGCAAATGCCTTGATTAATTTTTTTGTTTTGTTTGTTAGAACAAATTTTGCAAATTTTAGTCCTTAATGCATTCAAGAATGATTTGGGGGTTCATTTTAAGCACTAAAATAAGGTGTGTATGATTTTGCTTCCTTATGGATTTTATTATTATTTTTGAAAAAAAATGGCCATGACCTCCTTGCTAGAAGAAGAAGAAGAAGGAGACGGAATAGAAGAAGAATATAGACAAGAAGAGGAAGAAGAATATAGACAAGAAGAAGAAGAAGGGATCGAAGTGCTCCGTCTGCCTATAAGCTTGAAAAATCTGAAAATGGTCTAAAACCCATCAGAATGTTTGCAAAGAACCCGTGAAGTGGGTCCCACCGGGCGTGCCAGAATGTAGACTATGATTTTGAACCTGTTACCTATCTTGAAAGGCTGAAACATTCAAACATTAGACTAATCTAACATGTTCATGAACTAAAAAACAGCATAAGACATGAAAACAAAACCAAAGCCACCTCAAGATTGTTGCTAAAAAAACAAGTGCTATAGAGCAAATGTTTGATTCGCTTCAATTAGAGGGATGTGGGTGTGCTCTCTAAGCACTTGGAGCATATTCTAATGCATACTAAGATTGATTTTAGACCAAATATAGGTGTGATATGATGCTATATGCTATGCAAAACAATAAAAGAAACTATGTTAATCCATTATTGCTAAGCTATGATGTTCTTTAAGAAAGCTTAAAGATGATAAAAAGAAACTAACAATTAGTATTGCTTATGCTAAGTCTAGAGCTAAATGGACATGATAACAATGCATAAAATGAAAGGTGAATGGATATTTTGCTCTTGGAAATGAGGACTATTTATAGACTTTTGGGAGGATGAATGAGTGGCTAGGATCAAAATCCTTAAGAGAGGCCAAGATTCATTCAAAGGGGAGCACATGGATTGTGCTAGTTCAAGGCCACCTCCTTGTGACAAGTGTCACAAGGGCATTGGGTTGAAAGATGGGAGGAATGTGCACAATTTAAAAAATGTGCCTAAGGTCAAAGGGTGTAAGAAAGGGGTGAGGGGCTTCTTAAATGCATCATAAATGCATGTAAGAGGGATAAGGAGGCTTTAAATGCACTTAATGCATGTAAGAGAAGCCTCTAGAAGTTTGTTGACTTTGGGTCAAGCTTAGGAGTTGGCTAACCTTGTTTAGGGAATGTGACAAGGTTAGGGGGAGGATTAGGATTAGGATTAGGGGATTTTAGGATTAGGATGGGTGAAGAGGTTGGGTTGAGAAGATTCTAGAAGAGTCTAGAATTCTCTTTGGTTTTATGGAATAAAAGTTTATTCATTCCAAAAGCTTAAGTTTTGGGAATATTTATTGAAATATTTTCAATAAATATGAAAATTAAATATTTAATCTTAATTAAATATTTTGAGTTGAGATTAGGGTTAGAAAAGGTGGGATTAGCCTTTTAATCGAAATTAAGAAGGGATTAGAAGATTTTGGAAGAGGTTAGTGGTTTTAGGAAAAAAGGCTAACTTTTGGTCAAAAAATAAATTAATTATTTTTTGGGGGATTTTTGGTCAATTTATTAATTAAAATAATTAATAAATAGGGGATTAATGTTTAAATAAGATTTAAACATTTTTGGGAGGGATTTCTTAATTAAATATTTTTAATTAAGATAAAGGAATTTAATGACATAAAAATAAATAAATAAATAAATTAATTAATTAAATGATGATGTCATCAGGGATTTTTCAGAAAATAAAAATAATTTATTTTCTAAAGGATTTTTAGGTGTCTACACTATTATGAATGCTGGGAAGGGGAAGAGCCTTCCCAAAGAGCTGAGAATGTCCTTTCATGGAATGTTAGGGGCATGAATGCCCCTAACAAGCAGTGTCTGATCAAACGCTCCATCAAAATTCACAATCCAGAGATTATGTTAATTCAAGAAACAAAGTTAGATAACATAGAATTAGGAAATTTAAAAATAAATTTGGCCTGAGGGAAATGGAAGCCTTGCCGACAAAAAGTGCATCAGGTAGCTTGGCTATTATTTGGGATCCTCATAGTATATCAATAAGCATTACAAAAAGAAGACAATTTTGGATGAGTGGAATGGTCAAGAACTTTAGACTCAATCTGACCTTTAATCTAGTAAATGTATATGGACCTATTCAAAATAAATAAAAACTTTCAGTTTGGCAAGAGATAGAATCGTACCTCAAATAGAGAAAGGATACACTCTATTTTCTAGGAGGTGATTTTAATGTGATAACAAAAACTTCTGAGAAAAAAGGAGGAGCGAATACCCTTCCATTAGCTTCTAGAGACTTCACACATTGGAGAGATAGGAACTCTCTCCTTGAAATTCTAACAGAGGATAACTCCTTCACCTGGAATAATAGAAGACTAGGTTTTTGCAACATAGTAGAGAAATTAGATAGATTCTTTCTTAAAGGTAGTCTGACCAATTATGATGTTTCACTTTCAGCCAACATCCTTTCGTTATCTAGTTTAGACCACTATCTGATACTTCTCAGCATCTTAACACAAAGTAAACCAAAAAATTGTGCCTTTAAATTCGAACAAGCATGGTTAAGGGATCCGGATATCCTGAAGCTGATTTAGTCTTGGTGGTCAGAGCCCAAGATATCATTCTCCAAAATGTTTACATTAGTAAACAAACTAAAGTGGATTAAAAGGAAGTTGTTATAATGGAACTTGTCTAAGTCTAGCGACATTTTTGAAAAGAAAATAGAACTAGAATCAAAATTGGGAAAATTTAATTCTTAGGTTATCAAGGAGGAGATGAATGATGACTTGTACCATAGGGAGAGTAATTTACTTAAGGATTACAAAGAGATACTGGGTAGAGAATAAATTTTCTGGAAACAAAAATCAAGAGAAACTTGGTCAGAAGCAGGTGATAGAAATACTAAATTTTTTCATAACAGAACCAAACAAAGAAGAAATACTAATAGAATTTCTTGTATTATTAATGACAAGGGTGAAACCATAGAGGATTCCAAAGGAATAGTTGTAGAATCTGTAAACTACTTTCATAACATTCTAAATAATAGAGAATCTTTGAATCTGGGATGTCAAGCAAAACTTCTTATAAATATCCCTAAAGTCATATCTAAACAACATAACCAAATTTTAACTGGAAAATTTACCATGGATGAGATTCATCATGCCTTAATGCAAATGCATCCTAACAAATCTCTGGGACTAGATGGCTTCTCGGCTATTTTCTTTCAAAAGTTTTGGCACTTTATTGAAAAGGAGGTTATGGAAGCCTTAGAAGAGTTCAGAAACTCAGGGAAAATACTTAAAGAAGTAAACAACACCTTTTTTTCTCTCATTTCCAAAAAAGAGAAACCAACTAGCCTTAATGATTTTAGACCAGTTGCACTATGTAATACATTGTATAAACTACTTACCAAAACATTGGGCCTTAGACTTCAAAAAATTCTCTTCTTGATCATCAGCAAAGAACATATGGGTTTTGTTCCAAGAAGATCCATCTTTGATGGGGTAATCATAGCTCAAGAAGCTATCCACTTAATCCTCAAAAATAAAAACCCAAGCATGCTTATTAAATTAGACATTAAAAAGGCATGTGACAAAGTCGACTAGAGATTTCTATTTAAATGCATGGAAGCCTTTGGCTTTGCTAAAAGTTTGATCAACTTAATTTTTGAATGTATTTCCACTCCTATGATTTCAGTGCTAGTGAACGGAACCCCGAAAGGTATTTTTGGCATCTCCAAAGGACTTAGATAGGGTGACCCCATTTCCTCATTTCTATTCACAATCATGGCCAAAGCTCTAGGTAGAGCAATTTCAAAAGCAAAGGAAAATGGGGCTATCGAGGGTATATCCATTACTAGTAACTTGGACCCCACTACTCATTAGCATTTTGTGGAAGATACTCTTTTATATGGAGCCAGTAATAGAAAGGAGGCAAAAACCTTTAAGAGGATCCTAAAGAAATATTCAAAGGCTTCAGGACAAGAAATTAATCCAAACAAATCAGACATCTTCTTCTTCAATACTGATATTAAAACTGAAAAAGATATTTGCAAGGTCCTCAATTTTAATTAGGGTAAGCTCCCTTGTAAATACCTAGGTCTTCTCTTAGTTAAGGACAACAGAGCTATAGATATATGGGATCCCATTATTGACAAGATCAAAAAAAAAATGAGCTCATGGAAGGGGAGATGGCTATCCTCTACTGGTAGAACCACCATGGTGAGGTCAGTTTTGGCAGCTATGCCAACCTATCATTTATCCTGTATGCACCTTCCCACAAATAAAAGATCAGAAATCACCAAGCACTTAAGAATATTTTTTTGGCAAGTGAGCAATGAAAATAAGAAAATCCCATTAATATCATGGGATAACATATGTAAACCAAAAAAGGAAGGTAGGTGGGTCTTAAAAACTTATGGGACCAAGGATGTGCCCTAGGAGCCAAACTACTGTGGAGACTCTTTAGAAACCTAGAAGCTAAATGGGTAAAGATACTCATTCATAAATATTTGAAAGACTATTCCCCCATTAACATATTTAGTGAATCTAATCCTCCAAAAGGATCGAGAATATGGGGTTTTATGATGAAATGCAGACATATTATTATGGAGTAATTAACTTGGTGCCTAGGGTCGGGGGAAGAGATTTTGTTTTGGGATGACTCATGGGGTGGTTATGAGATAATATGCAAGAAATTTAATAATCCTTCCCTCATTAATCTATTGAAGGAAAAAAATTCTCTCTTTCTCAAATACTACACTACTTTCAATGGAGATAAATGGGTCTGGAAATCCTTAAAATTTTTTGGGATTTCATCTTCTAAGGAAACAACAATCATGGATACTCTCAAGAATAGAAAGATTTCAATAGACAACTCAAAAGATTCATTAGTATGGGATGGATCTAATTTAGGAGAATACAACACTAAGGATGGATATAAGGTCATTGTCTGAAACTACAATAGACCCAAAACCACTTTACCAATCCACCTATGTTGGGGCAAGGATTGTTCACTGAAAGCTAGTTTTTTCACATGGCTAGCAATGAATTATAGACTTTTAACCATGGATAGATTTAAGAAACTTGGTTTTTCTAGCTCAAGTAGATGCCCTCTTTGTGAAAAGAGCGAAGAAGATGTTGACCATCTATTCTTGTACTGTCCTTTTACAAATCATTGTTGGGATTGGTTGCAAGGGAACTTGGGATAATCCTCAGCCTTTCCCCATTCCCTCAGTGCAATGCTGCAAGCATGGCCAATCATCAAACAAGGAGTATATATGCCAACCTATGGACTATTTTGCCCTCTTATTTAGTTTGGGAAATTTGGAAAGAATGCAATAGAAGAATTTTCAAAGAATGAAAACTAGAATGGAAACAAATATGAAATAAAATAGAAGTTGCAATCATAGAAAATATGAATTGTAAAACAACCAAAATCCTAAAAATGAATCTCAATATGAGTCACTAGAATGGCAAAATGCGTGGGAATTGGGTGGGTCTTTCCCTCCTACCTTTTATTGGATCGAATACATAAAATAATATATCAAAGAGAGATGAATGCAAATGGAATCCTCCAATGGATGGTTCGTACAAGCTAAAATTTAATGGTGCATCCAGAGGAAACCCAGGGACAACAAGCATTGGATGCTACATTCATAATCAAGATGGAGAAGAAATAGCTACAATTGAAGATCATATTGGTATTGAAACAGATAATTGGGTGGAACTTTATGCTTCAGTTAAAGGTCTTCAAAAGAGTGCCTCCCTGGAATTAAATAAATTAGAAATAGAAGGGGATTCAGTAATTATCATTAATATGCTTAGGAAAAGAGCAACTCCAATCTGGAGATTAAACTCCCTTCTCTCAGGCAAGCTTTCACTCTATGTGAATCCTTTTAATAAGTCTCAATTAATCACATTTATAGATAAGGTAATAAGAGAGCGGATGAATTAGCTAATTTAGGGGCAGATGGGATTACTCTATCATAAGTATAACTTCTCATCTCAGGCTTCATCTTTAGGTCCTAATAATCCTTCCTAAAGGTTCAGGAACCCTAGTTTAATACTAGTTAGAACAATGTCATTACTTAAAAACTCGCACAACATGAATTGAGAGTTCATCAGGGAATAACACCCCTTATGCTAAGACTTTAGTTCGTAAAGACTAAAATTCCTTTAAGAAGGTGGCATTAGATCTTATTAAAGTTCAATCCCTAGTGAAGCAGCACACTTATAGTAAAATGAGGTAAATGGCTGGCAATTAGTCTCTCCTACATAGCTCCACTTGGCTTAATGATCTCCTCTTACATTAAGGCGTCGACACTAACATTTAAAAAAAATAATATAACCATTATAAATAAAAGTGCCATACCTCAAGAAAGGTCAAATCCCAAAGATAGCTGCAATGTAAGGGTTATTATGGATTTATCCTAGAATAATGGATTCATGTTATGACACGCGTATAGTAGCATGGCTATGGAAAGGAGATTTTAGTTTGAATTTAAGGAAGCAGGGACATATGAAGTTTTTAAAGTTTGATGATATTTGTGTGTTTTTCTAAAGGAATATAGCTAGCCTTAGGGGCAGGTCACAAGCATGGAATCAGAATTAGTTCCTTTAATTTGGGTGATAGCATTCAGGGGCATCATTAATCCAAAGAGATAAAACCAACTTCTCATTCCTCCCTAAAATAATTAGAAGAGCTATGGAGTGTGGGGAATGTTGAGAACTGGGATTAAGGGTTCAAGGTAACTCTAAGGAAGATTCTATACATAGAGGAGGAGTAGTAGTACTGGAGAGAAAGGGCTTTGACATGGTCTCATCACTCCAAATTTTAATGAAATAAGTGAAGAAACTATTGTCGTCCATAAGAAAGGTGGGTTTAAGATGGAATTGTTAGGTGCTTGAAAGGAAGCTAAGGAAATAAAAATGAAAATAGGCTGCCCCTGCTGCGAAATAATTCAGGACTACTAAGGAATGGGATCAAGGTTAGTCTAAAATGTATTGTCCCTTTACATGTTATATAGTTAGAAGACTTACTTCAGCCTTATTAATACAGTTTTAGTTCTCGCTTTCTTGGAGTAGTAAGCTATGAACATGGATATCTTTAGGTTTTACAAGAGGCATATGGACTTTTAATTAATGTTTATTCATATTACACAGACATCAAACCTTAGAGGATTTTTTAGGTTCAGTACCATATATTCATACATAGAGACATACAAACAATTTTTAAGACATATATAATCCAACAATTTAATAGGGAGATTTAGGAGTGCTTAGCTTCTCTATGATAAATATTGGTACTGTCAATTTTCTTTTTTAATCATCTAGGGATGATTTTTATTATTTTCTTTCAACCATTAGCTTTTTCTTCCATATTCTTCTTTTCCTTTATCAGTCTAGAAGGAATTATTGATAGGATAGCTTAAGGCTCATATGCTTCCTTCAGGTCTTTCCTTGTTATTTACATTTTTCCTTAGTGTCTATAGGAAGTTTATATTCTAATTTATTCATATTTCAATATTTATTCATTAGTATTCATTTTTTAATTTTGATAGATGAAACATGTTTCTTCTTATTTATAATTAAACCTATTCTCTAAATATAGTATCAGGATAGAAAGATATTCTCTAATTATATTCAGATAATCACATATATTTAGTCAAGTGGTTTTAATCCTCCTACCTTAAAAATATAAAGAATGGTCTTTGAGGCATTTCCTAAGTTGATGTCAGTAATATACACTCATCTATTTACTATGCACCTTTAAGTTTTAAGGATAGTTGGAATAAAAAATAATATAGTAAACTGGCCACTCTGGCTTCCGCGGTAATCACAATTGTTTAGGATTCACTTTCCTTTTACTTTCTTTAGAAACCTTTATAAATAAAGCATGACATTCTATATACTTATCCTACTCACAATTAACAATTCACTAGAAAATGGCTACCCCAATCAAATTACGAAGCTTACACAGACAAGTAGCCTTTGATGGGTTAATTTCCTCTAGCAGGATCAAAAAGATTATTATGATCAAATCTAGTATTGTAGTTAGAGCCATATCTATGGTACTGGGAAGTGATTTTAAAGAAAATACCAACATGTACCATGTTAACAGGGATATTCCAGCGATGTTCTTAGCTTTGGCCCTTCAGGTAGACCCGGACATTAAAACTATTGGGAGTCTATGTAGGAGAATCTTTAAAGGGAAATATTTGGTAGATTTGAACAAATTTCTGTAGGATTTCACAAATGTGCAAATCCACAGAAAGCCAAGATCACCTGCAAGCAAAATACCAGAAGCTGGAGTGAAAACCTGTGAGAGAGAGAGAGCTCGGGTTTTGAGAATCTCAGCGGAGTGAGAGCAAAATTATATTTCTCAAAAGTATGAAACAATAATTACAAAAAGTGGCTTATAAGGTGAGAAACCCTAAAGCCGGAGAAAGCTAGGTTTGTGCATTTAATAATTAATAAACATATTAATTATTATGCACCTAAATGACAAGCTTAAGTGTAAATAGAATAATAGCGACCTTTAATAATTAAATCAGATAGACTTAATTATAAAGGTAAATTTACTATTACTCTAACACCCCCCCTTAAGCGAAGCTCAGGAGGAAACTAACCTAGCACAGCTATGAAAGCAAGAAATGGGTCCCAGCAACAAGGCCTGATCAGGTACCCAACTACAAAAAAATCTCTGTGAACCGGGGAAATAGAGAAAACCCAGTGGGAAAAACCCTACCCCAAAAAGAGAGACAACAACATGCTGAAAGAAACATGAAGGAAGGAAGGCCTCAACAAGACCCCCCAAGGACAACTTCCGTCACCCCAAGCATAGAACGCAACTGAAGATAGCGCGGAGATGCAAAGGGTTTGGTGAAGATGTCAGCAACCTGCGCGTCAGTGGGAATGTACTCCAAAGTGAGAACACCATCCTGAATCTGCTGACGGATGAAATGCATATGAAGCTCAATGTGTTTAGTGCGCTGATGCTCCACCGGGTTGCAGGAAATGTGAATAGCACTCTGATTATCGCACCATAGAACACTGGGACGATCAGGAGAAAACCCAAACTCAGTCATCAACTGCCGAAGCCATAAAATCTCCTGACAAGCATGAACTGCTACTCTGTACTCAGCCTCTATAGATGAAAGTGCCCGAGCATTCTGCTTCTTGCACGACCATGTGATAGGACCAGAGCCAAGACAAAAGACAAAGCCAGAAGTAGACTTCCGATCATCAACATCACCAGCCCAATCTGAGTCAGTGTAGCCAACAATGTGAGGAGCCCTTGATGTGTAGTGAATGCCATACATAAGTGTGCCCTGAATGTATCTCAAAATACGCTTGGCAGCTTGCCAATGACTCTCATGAGGCTCATGTGAGAACCGAGAGACAAGACCAACTGCAAAGGAGAGATCAGGACGAGTGTGTGTCAGGTATAACAAACTGCCAACCAACTGCCGATACAAAGTAGCATCCACTGAAGGCGTAGTGCAAGAGGTAGACAAAGTAACACCCGACTGAAAAGGTGTGGGAGCAGGCTTGCAATCAAGCATATCAAAGCGCTGAAGCATGTCAAGAGCATACTTCTACTGGTAAACAAAGATCCCAGTAGGTGACTGAACAATCTGCAGACCCAGAAAGAAGTGTAAAAGACCAAGGTCTGTCATCTTAAACTGCTCCATCAATGCGCGCTGAACATCCTGAATCATAGAAGAGGAGCTACCTGTGATGAGAAGATCATCAACATATAGCACAAGGATCAAAGCCTCATCCTCAAGACGCTAAATGTAGACTGTAGGATCGGAATGACAGCGTGTGAATCTTGTAGAAAGCATAAAAGAGTCCATCTTCTCATACCAAGCCCGAGGGGCCTGTTTGAGACCATATAAAGAATTCCGAAGTCTGAAAACCAAGGAGGAATCCTGCATAAATCCCTGAGGCTGCTCCATGTAAATCTCCTCACTAAGATCACCGTGCAAGAAAGCACTCTTCACATCCATCTGAAAAATGGGCCATCCCTAAGAAGCTACGAGGGATAAGACAAGGCGAATAGAGTTCATCTTGGTGACAGGGGAAAATGTCTCAGTGTAATCAATGCCCTCAACCTATGAAAAACCCTTCACAACAAGACGTGCCTTGTACTTATCAATAGAACCATCAGCAGCAAACTTAGTACGATACAACCACTTGCATCGCACTAACTTTCTTCCCTTAGGAAGAGAACAAAGATCCCAAGTATGATTCTTCATCAAAGAAGAATACTCCTCCTCCATAGCATTGTCCCACTCAGTATGTCCTGTCACTGCCCCAAATGTCTGAGGGTCACCACAAATAGCATGACTCAGAAGACTAGAACCTGCAATATGAGACTGGGTGCGACGAGAGGTGGAAGGGTCACCAGCTAGAGATCCTGCAGCATCAACTGTAACACGAGCCCATCTAGGAATCTGTGGAGGATCCTGTGGTGGAGGGAAATGGGGATCACCAAGATCATCATCATCATCATCCTGAAACACAATTGGAAGAGATGAGGGAGTAGTGGTAAGTGAAGTAGACTCTGGAAGCGGGGTATCTACTGCAGGAAGGCGCTCATCAAACTGGACATCCTGTCGAAACAGGACATCTCTGGAATCAGGGTCAAACAACCTATATGCCTTAACATCCTCACAGTAGCCAACAAAAATGAAGTGTCGGCTCTGCCGCTCCATCGCTCTCCTCTGAGCGTCAGGCACAAATGCCCATGCTTCACTACCAAAAACTCAGAATGAAGATACATCAGGCTTGACATGAGACCAAGCCTCCTCAGGAGTCATATGTCGAACTGCCTTGTGAGGCATCCGATTCTGAATATAGTTGGCACAATTGACTGCCTCTGCCCAAAAAGATGAATCCATGGACCTGGACTATATCATACAATTAGCCATCTCCCGAAGTGTTCTGTTCTTTCTCTCTGCCACACCATTCTGCTGAGGGGTGTAGGGCACTGAAAATTGATGCTGAAGACCATGTTCAGAGAAAAAATCCCTGAAAGCCTGGTTCACATACTCCCCCCATTATCTGTGCATATCCGACGAATAGAAAGACCAGATTGCTTCTCCACAAATGTCGTAAAGACTTGAAATGAATCAAAGACATCAGATTTGTACTTCAAAAAGTACACCCATGTGCGCCTGGAGAAGTCATCAATAAATGTGAGCACATATCTGGCACCAGAAAAAGAAGGAGTAGGAAATGACATGAGGTCACTGTGAATCAACTCCAATGGTGCCAAAGCATGAGTAGCTCATCCCTGAGGAAAAGGATCCCTATGTTGTTTGCCAAGAACACAACTCTGACAAACCCCATCAGTGCAAGTAATCTGTGGAAGCCCAAGAACAAGTGCCTGTGTGCTCATCTGCTGAAGATATCTGTAATTGACATGGCCCAAACGCTCATGCCAAAGTCTACTCACTGAATCTGCATGTGCTATAAGACAGGAACCTGTGCCAGTAGAAGACTCAAATCCATCAAATCTGTATAGTCGGGATGCAGTGTCAACACTCCCAGTAGCCACAATCATCTCAGTATCATGTAAGTCCCGAATAACCACATCATGTGGTGAGAACTCAACTGTCTTACCAGAGCCAGAGTGGCAAATCTGATAGATAGACAGAAGGTTCATCGAAATGTCAGGGACAAAAAGAACATCCTGAAGAGAACCCCCAGCTAATGCAACTGAACCAGAACCCAAAATAGAAAGATGAGATGAGTTCCCAACAGCAATCTACGAAGTAGCGCAAGGAGCAAGTGAGGTGACCAACTGCTGAGTGTGAGTCATGTGGTGAGAAGCACCGGAATCAAGAATCCAGGTGGGCCCAAAAGTCATAGCTCGTGCAGTAAGAGCATGACCTTTCCCTGCAGGGGAGGAGGTGGACTGGGGAGCTGAAATGTGATGCTCCTGCATGGCTTCCTCTAAAGCCTCCAAACGTTTCCAACACCTGGAAACGGGATGTCCATCCTTTCCACAAAAGCTACAGGTCTCAACTGATTTCTTCTTAGTCTTGGAGGTAGACTCAGTAGACTTCGAAGAAGATTTACCCTTAGAAGGGTTAGCTGGAGGTTTTGAATCATTTTTCTGTGCAGGTTTGGAGGAAGACTCATTGCCTGCGGAATCTTTCTTCGGTTTGCCTTTCTATTTTGGTTTTCCCTGTGAAGACTGAGCAACCAACGCTTGGCTAGAAGAGCCAGAAGCATCCATCTGTTGGATCTTTGCCTGTTCTCATGTCAATCGATCACAGAATGTCTCAAAAGAAGCCATGGTGTGCCTAGCACCCAAAGCATCCATGGTGGAGTAGAAAGTGGAAGAAAAGATCTGATACTATCCTCGCAACTTTGAGAGTATCAAGAAGATACACTCATCATCTGTCTTTGTTTTCCCACATCCCTGCAAAACTGAACGTAGAGACTTGAACTTCATCAAGAAGTCCTCAATGGTGGGAAAGCTGGTAGGTGTCAAAGTAGTCAAATCTGCATCAAGTTGAAGTGCCCGGAACTCATTAACTATGCCAAACAAATCTGAAAACTTGCCCCAAATGGCCCTAGGAGTGGTCAAACCATCCAAGTGAAAGAGGAGATTGTCTGAGATGTTTAGTGCAATCAAGCCCATGGCTTCATCCATCTTATTCCTGTGCTGTAGAACCTCAAAAGGACACTGTAGGATAGGTTGGTGTTCATCCAGACATGACCATAAGCCACGTGACCTGAGTAGCCTGGTCATGTGTGCTTTCCAAGTGTGGTAATTATGTGGTGTAAGCCGGGCCACAGATGGGTCCGACATTGAGAGAAAGAAAGATGGAAGTAGAAGGGTCAATTTCTGAAATTAAATGATAGAAAGCAAATGCACGCCCCCACAAAGTAGTATTCTAACCCCTGTACAGCAAGTAATCAACCACTGAAAGTACAAAAAAACTAGAGAAAAACCTGGAATACCGGATGCAGAGTAGGAGGGAAAACAAAGCCTCTACTTCAACACTAAAAATAGGTGCTCAAATGGTGGAATCAACAAATGAAACCAGCACCATCATGTCTGTCTTGGAAATAGTTTTCCAACGATATTTCATTTTTCAAAAAATGACACCGTATGCTCAAGTTACGGTCGAAAAACCAATTGCCCCTCCAAAAAACAATTCTCTGGAAAAACACAGAGACGGGATTAAATTTGACGTCCAAATGGCCATCACCCGTCTATTGTATGATGTCACCGGTGTTAGCTGTATGATGTCACCTGCGTCAGCTGGCTGGTGGCGGGCCGGTGGCCGGGTGGCGGCTCCACCGGCTGCGGTGGCTGACTGGCCGGGCGTGGGCGGCTGACAGGCCGGGCGCTGGCGGCGGCCCGGCGGAGAGGTGGCGGTGTCCGGGCGTGGTGGTGCCTGGGTGGCGCGCTGGAGGCGCGCTGGCGGCAGCACTGTAAAGCCCTAGAAAATGCCCTTTTTTCACATTTTTCAAGATTTTTTTCTTGATTTTCGAGCCGTACGGCCCTTGTAGGCTCGATATTTTTCCCCTGGGTCACGGAGGCCAAACATAGTTGAGTTTTATATGATTTCAACTCTCCCGGGCCTTCTGAACGCAATGGTGGCGTCCGATTTTTCTCAATCTACTCCAGAAGCTCGTGCCTCCTTCAAAGTGACAGAAAACCTCAGAAACAAGCTGTGGCTGTCGTCTTCAAATCCAGGCTTCAAGAACTTCAACCTCGGCAGCGGCAGGGAAGCTCTGATACCACGTAGGATTTCACAAATGTGCAAATCCATAGAAAGCCAAGATCACCTGCAAGCAAAATACCAGAAGCTGGAGTGAAAACCTGTGAGAGAGAGAGAGCTCGGGTTTTGAGAATCTCAGCGGACTGAGAGCAAAATTATATTTCTCAAAAGTATGAAACAATAATTACAAAAAGTGGCTTATAAGGTGAGAAACCCTAAAGCCGGAGAAAGCTAGGTTTGTGCATTTAATAATTAATAAACATATTAATTATTATGCACCTAAATGACAAGCTTAAGTGTAAATAGAATAATAGCGACCTTTAATAATTAAATCAGATAGACTTAATTATAAAGGTAAATTTACTATTACTCTAACAATTTCTAAAGAGTATTCGAATAGATTTATCTATTCTGAAACCTAAAGAATACAAAAGAAGCGTAGTCAATAGTAAATATGTCTCCACCTCTCCTGGACTTCTTGTTTTTCTTTACCCATTTACGATCGCCTCTTGAAGAAAATTGGATGAATGATTTTATCTTGGAAGATGGTATTGGGCTAAAATTGGCCCGAGAAGATAAAATCTCCTCGATGTCCTCATGTTCTTTAGGCAGGGCCTAAGGAAGACAAGCCCTAAGGAAATCTTGTACTCAACATTGTAAAAGAAAGTAAAGATCTAAATCTGAAATAATATATCATTCCTTTCTTTGTTCAAATTTGTTTAATAAGAAATTTATCCTAGATCTTGCTCTATTTAAAATTAGAATTTTTAATAAATGTTGCTCTTTAGGAGGTAGTAGCTTAATCATAAACTAAACATATTTAAACATGCATTTTATTTTGCGAGTTTAAATATTTAAGCACCATGAAATCATACTCTGAAAATATATGCCTTGGTTTGACATGCATTTTAATTTACGATTTAGACACTACCCTTTTTATCCAAATTAAGTTTAGTAGATTACACATTTCTTGGCATTATGACAATATAAGTCCTTGGTCAAGTACAAACATTTTAATATTCGGAAGGTAACGAACATCACATATGGTACATTCATACTCAAACATCACATACACATACAAAAAGGACTTATATTGTTCATGTTGGAAGGTAACGAACAAGGTAAGTCTAGTTGGTCTGGTAGCCAAATATAATCTGAAGCAGATATGTTTTGAGAAAGACATTTTGTTTATAAATTAATAGTAGGTTGGATAACTTGACATAGGATGGAAAGTTTCATTTAAATTAAAAAGGTATTATTTTGATTGATTTTAAGCAGGTAGAGTTACAGAGAGCTGTAGTAGGGGTTTGTAATGTTTAAATTTTTTCTTTTGGGTAGGTAAGTTTCAAATTATTTTCATTTGGAATGGCAATTGTTAAATTTGATAAAATCTAAAAATAATTACCCAAAAGATAGCTCTCTTACCTTAAGGCAAATATAAGGGCTTTAATATATGAACTCAGTAATCATATTGAGGTATTGAGCTTGTAAAGGAATTTAGAGCTTAAAACTAGATTTGAACTTACATTTCTGTATTGGGTATAATCTTTATGCTCTCCTCTGGACCTATAAAGAGAATAGACTAATAGTATGAAACTCAGACTAAGGAATGAAGAGGAGTCATTGACAGTTATTAGCACTCTCAAACCTATGACAAGTTTAGTTTTATTTATACCTATGGATTAAACAAGGAATGAGAATGAAAGGGTTAAAAGGACCCTAAACCACTTACATAGTTTAGATTTGATTTCACAATCTTATCATCCTAATATTAGTTTTGAGTAGCCCTAATTACATTGATTTAATTCATATTTTTGGACAAGATTAATTTTTAAACAAGTTTATGACCCAACGTGCATATAGCTTAAATCTTTAGATAAAGAAAATATTGTTAAAAATCCTAAGTTCAATTTTATTATTTCCCCTAGTAATCAATCTTATATTTTAAATCCTCTTCGACTTATCCATTAATTTCTATCCACTATGAGGATATTCACCCAATATCAAAATGGTTCTGTATACCAATATCTTAAAATTAGGAGTTCAACCCTAGTTTATTGATGAAATCAAATAGAAGTCGAAAAAAAATAAATAAAGTATAACTATTTGATTTCATCTAGTATTGTTAGCATTAATACACTAATCTATCTCTTCTAATCATTTTAGCTAATATTGAGAACAACTATTTCCCCTTACCTTAGAACTTTAATCATTAAATTTTGAGCCAATGATCTCCTAAAATCTTTACTGCCTAATCCAAATTCCCAAGTAGAAGTACCTGGCTTTCATCAATAATCGGAATGGCATCACAATACCTTCGTACTATCCTAAGTTCATTTCTCGAAGCACCCCAAATTGTTATGATTTTTAGGATAGCTCATCTCATTTAACACTCGCACGACTTTCTCCAGACCCTTTGTAATAACATTTAACCCTGATTCAAGCATTTATTGCTAAAACAAATCATCTCTCTACAAGTAAGTAAGGTATTGGAATGGAGACTAATGTGGTAACTTTCTCTTATGGGAAGTGTCAGATGGCATTTCAAGGGCCAATTCTACCAGAAAAATGGAAAAATATCTTATTGGATATCCCTAATGACTACAAAAGGGCCCTTGAGAAGAGCCTTGGGGAATTCTACTTTGATAATTCATTCACAATACGGGCTAATGGTCACATTGTCAGTTTATTCATATCACTGCCAATTGAGGCCGGATATCCAAAAGATAAAATTCTCAACGTTACCAAAAAGATTTTCAACAAGTATATACTAGAAGGACTAGAGGTTTCTTTACATTGTATAGACTCCAGAAATGACATTCCATTCCCAAAAATTTATACGAGAATTGAAGAAAACCAAATTCCCATATTACCAAATTCTTAGAAACGTCCAATTTTGGCTCACAGAGAGGCACCTATCTTTGAAAGGTTTTGGCCTGCTATGAAAAGGAATATGGATTTTTTGATGAAATCCATGCTAGGAAAGCCTACGACTATGGAATGGTTGAAAGAATATTGGAGAGAAGAAGGATACAAAATTCTAGAGGACTATAGTGAAGATGAAGCACATAGGATATGCTTCATTGCACTGACTGTTAAGCATAATTCCCATGGACAGAAAAAATATGACACAGACGAGGAAGCACTGATAGTGTTAAAAAAGATGAAGGAAGAAGCAACCTAGACAGGGTTAAGACTGATAGTACTTAGAAATTATAGATAGGAATAGCTAATCTTTATCAACAAGGATAGTTGAAGTATTTTGTATAAAGGTTTTTACTTTTATGTAAACCTAGGACACTCGGCATACTTTTCTTAGAGTTAATACCATATGTACATTTATATAGATTACGATGTATATAAATGATGCTTTATGATTATAGTTTATGATTTGAATTTAGTAATATTCCTGGACTTGTATGGAATGCCATGAGCCATACTTGCTTTAATTAGTTTGTAATTAACAATTAATTTAAATCTAGACGCATACTTCTTCTTCACAAACTAGATCTTTAATGTATATGCTAGCTAAAAATAGGCATCCTATGGAACTGAAATGCTTTTCTTAACACAAGTTACGTATCACAAACATAGCTATGTTTCAATATGTTCCATTCAATAATAAGACAAATGGTGGGGTTTTTTCAGGAATCCTTTCTTTAGCTTCCTTTTATAATCTTATCTTTCCTTTTAGTTCTGCAAGCTTTGAGATAGCTACAAGAAAGGTTTCCATGGAAATCTCTATTCTTGAAGTAGGTATATAGTTGATATACATCGACTTCAGATTAGAAATTACCATGTGAATCGTTGCCTTGTCCTATTTTTTAATCTCTTTCAGGTTCTCTATTTCTTTGAAGCAGGATGAGGAGATTGTTCAAGCGATATAAATTTAGCCTCAGTATTTTCTTCTTATTTTCCTTCAAGCTTAATGAATGTTTTAGCATTTGTTATCTTAGTTTTAACCCTTCTTTTTCCTATTTTAGAATTGTCTAAACTTTTCTCTTAAACCAAAACAAATTCTTAAGACAGGTGAAGACTTTCCCCTATTTTTCCTAATCTGCAACTTTATTCATTTCTACTAGTTATAATTTGTGCTAGAAAATAGAGGGAGAGCATTGCTTAAATATTGGATAGTTCTTGATACTTAAGGGTTGAGCCGAGCCTAATTAAGTTATAAGTTTCATTTTAGGTTTTCTTTATGTACACTCAAAATGTGCACTTCTCTAAGTTATTACTTCCAAGAGCATCCAGTGGATTGGAAACCTTAAGAAAGAGACCTAGAGCTCCCTAGGCATGGAGTCACAAGGGTGTTTAAAATGCTCTCAGCTAGAGCTATTAAGCCTATAACCTTTCTAGTAAACCATGCAATGGGAGATTCAAAGAGACAAGGGCAAGAATGCCAATATCTTCAAGAATCAAATGGAAATACAATGCAAGCTATGCTACAAATGAAGATGCAAGAATGAAACTAAGCTATGAAAATGAAAGTATTACAAGCCTTTGCTAATTAAGCTATGTGAATTAAACTAGAACATAAAAGGAAACTAAACTAAAATGCCAAGGAAACTAAGCTATGATGCAAGTATGAAGCAACAAGAATGCAAAAAGATCTCCAAAGCTCCAAAATCACCAAGAAAACCTATAGCACAACATTAGCATCAATAGGGGGATCCTTTGAATGAGAAAAGAGCTCTCCATTTAAAGATAAGCGGACCATGGAGATTAAGAGGCAAAAGATTTGATCAAGGGTGGAGCTTGAAAGTGGGAGCAATCCTTGTGCACAAATCTCCTCCGATGAGAAAGAAGTGTTGAATTTTGTGCCCCATGTGAGACAAAAAGGCCTTTTCTCCTTTTTATAAAATAAGAATAATGCTTTATTTGTGCAACTTAGGATAAGAGAAAAGTGGGGGCTTTTTATTTAATAAAAGGGGAGGGAATTCCTTTTAATTAAATAAAGACTTAGGATAAAATGGTTAACCCATAGGAAATAATTGAATAAATGATAGAATTAGGATTTGATCAAGGAAATTGATAAATTGAAGAATGGGGCCCAAAAGTCTAGGCGACCATTTTAGGGTGCATACATTTTCCCCTCTTTGACTAATGTGAGATCGATTTGGGATCACATGTAGTCAAAGAATGAAGTTGAAGTGTGAGATCAATTTGGGATCACAAAGCAACTCAGATGTGTGTTCAACGGATGGGACCACATCAGGACAAAGATAAGCTAATTGAAAAAGACAAGGTCAACATGCCTGTAAATAGGTAATTGTCAAGTCTAGGATAAGAGATAAGAATCTCAAGCAAGGATTGAAGTTTCTAGGTACTTCCCCCTCGGAATCAAAATCAAAATCAGGTAGAGGGAATGTAGAAGTGAGAGAAAAATGATCAAATCACTAGAAATCATAATGGAAGATAAAAGATGAGAGGATAACCATCAAGTAGTGAAAATATGCCCCAGTTTGACTAGGTTTGACTGAGAAACACATAGGATAAAGATGAAGTCAAACCCTCAAAGAAATGAAGTGAATGAAAATGAATGAGAGACTATAAGGTGGAGAGAGATGGGGATGAAGAAATGAAGATGCCCCAGCGAAGATCGAAGGGTCAGGCCTCAAATGGTCAACCAACTGCGCAGAAGAAGGAGAAATTTTGAAATGGAATTTTGACTATCAAGATGAACTTAGATTTTGATTTTGATCCCAAAAATGGATCCAGGACGTCGACATTAGCCAAGGATGCAGTTTTTCCAATATTTTGAGATGTTTTGAAAATTGGTCAAAAAGTCAAAATGCTATATAAGGGGTAAAAAGGTCATTTTCAAATTCATTTGTCTTATTGTGATTTGGAGAACTTTGAGAGATCACAAAGAGATTATGGCTCACCAAGCAGTGATTTTGGTCCACACACATCAATTCGAGCGCGGTCGGTTGCACAATCGGCCTCCTCAGTATGGTGCCCCAGTAAATTTTCAAAAAACTAGTCATTTGACTCATTTGTGGAATTTAAAACATGTTTTTTAATATTTCAAATTATAGCTTAGTGAAACTTCATATGATACTTTAAAAGTATCGCATATATGTTAGAGATTGTATCGTGTGATAGTTCATAAACCCAAAAAGTATCACATGACCGTTCGAGAAAGCATCGTGCAATGCTGAACAAAATGTCGTGTAATATTTTGTGAACTATCATATCAACAAAAACTGTCATACCATTATGTAACAAACTATCGATGATACAATATCAGAAAATAGTATCGTAGGAGTATAGTAAGAAGTATCACATAGTGTTAATTTGAACAATATAACATGGGTACAGACAATGTTTGCATTTGATATTACTTATACTGATTTTAGTCATCCATCATGATATGTTTTGACATCTGGGTTGTGGGTTATGGCTTGCAGGAGGCTTTTTCGACACTCACCATTAGAGCACTGAGAGTGGTCAGGCTACGTTATGTCCGGGATCTAGATGATCCTGGCAGAGATGACCTGATTAGTATGGGATTCAGATACCTGTTGGATATGCCCCATATACGGGAAAACCATGGGTTGCTGATAGCTTTGGTAGAGAGGTGGCATAGTGAGTAGAACACCTTCCATCTGCCTACTAGAGAGGCATCCATCACACTGGAGGACGTCTACCAGATCCTATGTATACCCAGCCATGGAGATCTAGTGAGTATAATCATGTTTATAGATGTTCATAAATGTAATGTTTCCATATGATGAAAACTGACATGATTTTCCGTTGGCACAGGTATACTATGATTAGACTCCCACAAATGGGAGATAGGTCTTCTAGGACCTGTTCCAGGATGTGACTATCATTGACAGACATCTTAGCTGGGATCGGCTGATAGAGGATTATGGTCAAAATTATCTCATGGTGTGCATTGTGTGCTCGATAATACCACAAACATTGATTACCGATCAGAGCGAGAGAGGGTTCCCACTAAGCTTGGGTAGGTTGGTGGTAGACTTGGTAGCTCACCTGAGATGGATGGCATGGGGCCTAGCCATCCTAGTAGACATGTACCATGAGCTACATGAGATCGTATACAGGGATGATAGATCATGGGCATGTAGAGCCATCTTGGCTTAGTTATGGGCCTGGGAGCACATAGCCATTGTGCGACCACACGTGCAACCTTAGAAGCAGAGACACCACTATATATACAAGTATACAGGATTTGTGAGCCAACCTCATAGAAGAGACCTTATTACAAGAGGCTACTAGATGAGATTACATCCTTCAAGTGGAGACCATATAGGAAGTATGAGCAGTAGAGCGACAGGGATCGCGAGCTCGAATATATGATGTGTAGCCAGCCACTACTAGGTCGACATGTTGAGATTGTTGAGCGGTTTGTTATCTCTCGGGTATGGAGTGAGTTTGGTCAGTAGTAGAGGGTACTCATGGAGACTACCATGTACGCCCAAGTGAGGGAGGATGAGGGATTGGGGTGGTTTCCAATGTTGGACTACCAGTAGGTGGCACAGGAGACTGTAGGTTTTTAGAGAAACCCATGGGATTACCTACCTAACATGACAAACGCAGGTGAAGATGTTGCATACAGAGAAGAGCACCGGAGATGGCTATTTCCTAGATTTAATATTCTAGATGCACAACCGGAGGCAACAGGTGGGGATTATGATGATGGGGGAGATGAAGGAGGGGAGGATGTAGAGGATGCAGCGAGACCATCTCGCTGATGGGTGGATGTAGGGTAGGAGCAACCCATGGATAGGGGAGGGGAGGATCTCTGTGTGAGGATTTAGGTCTTAGAGACTGAGGTACAATAGTTGAGGACCACCGTTGCCATCTGGGATCAATAGCTACTAGATGCACGAGCCGATATAGAGTGGTGAGAGAGACCAGCATGAGAGGATGCCACAAAGATCCAGAGATAGGTGGCACGGGCAGCCTATTACCATGGGTTAGACATAGTAGCCATACCTTAGGGATAGAGGGTGCCAATCTACTCTAAGAGGGCAGGGAGATTAGATATGGTAGGTGACAGGATGGGGCCACCGCCTCAACCACCACTGGCTCCACATGATGGGCAAGTTAGTCCTAGGTCTAGGGCTTAGATGTATAGACATATCTTCAGACTTTGATCCAGATTTTGGGATCTCACATTGTACTTGTATCATGATATATATATATATATATATATATATATATATATATATATATATATATATATATATATATATATATATATATATATATATATATCTGTGTGTGTGTGATGATTGGATTTACGATTTATCTTGTGATCTTGTCTCACTTGTGATGGATGTTTCAGTATTATTGTCTTGTTATATTGCTCAAATGTATGATATATGCTTATATATGCCCATGTATAGTCTCTCTCATAGATGTATGTTTAGTTCTCATGTTATGATATAGACTCATGTTTCTAAAAATGATCTCTTTTTAATATAGATATGATGATAAGATTAACCCCTTGTGATGACAGGAAAAGGATTTGATGTGAAAGACAAGGAGTGAAAGACATCAACTAGAAAAAGTGAAAGGTGAGTGCAGTTGATCAACAAGTCCGTGAAAGATGAAAGGAGAGCTCTCTCCATATGCAAGATGAAAAAATAAACTAACATGACCTTAAGAATGCAAGCTACTATGAAAAGTGGTTTACTTGCAAGGTTACAAATCCATTAGACTCTAATAATCATCATCAAGCTTTATCAGTAACATCAGAAGATCATACAATACACACTAGTATGACTATGGGTATATGAATATGATCTGTATTAGATAGATATGTGGGAATCCCACCTAAGCTTCAAAGACATGTAGGTCAAGATGGCTAGTGTAGTGAGGGTCCCTAAGTTTAGTATAGCAAGATTATGCTCGCATTGAGACACAAGAAAGTCAAGATGACTATAAGCATGCACTTGCGGAAAATAGTCAAGGATAATGCATTGTAGATCCTAATGTCAAGTGGAACAAGCATAAATGCTCATGACAATTAAGATCAACAAAATATACCCACAATCAGAAAATAAAGAAAACATGTCCTCCTATGCCCCGTCTTCTATTCATGCATCATCGAAAACTATTAGGGAGAGAACACTCATCAAAGAAATCATCATAGACAACACACAAAGAAATAAAGTCAAACAAGTCTCAGCGAGTCAAGTATTTAAGTGTGTGTGTGCAGGTCATAGAGTCAAACTTTGAGTATCACATCTGCCAGTGGAAAATATTGTATCATTCTAGACTGAGGGTAAGATATCTGATAAGTGTTGAGAAACACTTGACACTAGGGAAGTGCTGAAAAACACAGTTGGGGTGGTGTTGAAAAACACCATTTGCAAGGTGTCCTAAAGACTAACGCATCTGAGAGACCAAAAGCTAACACAGTTATGCCCCCTAGACAAAGATAAAGACCAATTCCAAACCAAGGCAACAAGGACAAGGCATGATGGAGAAAGGCTAAGTGTCGAGGATACATGCTAAGAAACAAGGGTGCAAAGGCCTCAAGTAGCACCTATTTCCAAGTTTTCACCACTTGACAGATTTTTTGATTTTTTTTATTTTTTTGCTATCAAGGCGCCTGTTTCCAAGTTTTCACCAAGGGACTTTTTCTATTTTTTTTTCTTTTTTAATTTTTTGCAATTTTTTTATTTTTTATCGTGAGACATCAAAGCGCCTATTGCTAGGTTTTCACTAGGATGCTCTTTTTATTTAGGATTTTTTTAGCATCATATATGAAATTTTTTTTTTGGAATTTTTTCAAGATCAATAAATATGTACAAAGGATTCCCCCAGACAGAACATGCATCATGGATAGAACTTCTTCAGGTGCAAGATATTGATAGGATCAGGGAGCTTCTCTCCCTCTGCAGTAGATAATAAATAAGAACTTGTCCCAAAAGCAATAGTAATGATGTAAGGTCCAAGCCAATTAGGTTCAAATTTACCCTTTTGATTTCTATGCTGTTGATTCTTAGGATTTTCATGTAGGACAAGATCTCCCACTTGGAATTCTCTAGGGTAAACCTTTTTGTTGAAAGCTTTAGACATGCGCTTTTGATAAACCCTCACATGGTAAAATGATGCTTGGCGTTTCTCATCTAGCAGTTCTAACTCTTGGAGTCTCATGGCGCAGTAGTCTTCATCTGTAACTAGTCCTTTGAGGGAAACTCTAAGTGAAGGAATCTCAACCTCTAAAGGTAACACTGCTTCAGTGCCATATGTAAGGGCAAAAGAAGTAGCCCCAGTAGGAGTATGAATACTTGTTCTATAAGCCCATAAAGCTGGATTTATCTATAAATACCAATCTCTACCATTCTTATGAACTGTTCTATGTAGGACTTTTAAGAATGGTTTTATTTGATGCCTCTACCTGACCATTTCCTCACGGGAAGTAAATGGAGGACCAATGTTGTTTAATCTTGAATTTCTTGTAGAGCTGTTTAAGGTCCTTATTTTTGAACTAACCTCCATTGTAAGTGATAATCTTAGAAGGTACTCCATATAGACAGATGATATGGTTCAGAATGAATAGGGAGACTATCTTTCCCGAGGCAACAGAAAGTGGGACAACTTCTACCCATTTAGTGAAGTAATAAGTAGTAGTGATAATGAATTTGTGTCCACCTGATGAGTTGGGATGAATCTGCCCAACAAGATCAAAGGACTAGCATTGAAATGGCCAATGAGATATAGAAGGAATAAGCTCCCTACCTAGAGCATGTATCGGGGTTACCATGTTTCTGACACTTTTCGCATGACTTTGCAAAAGCTACTGCATCCATCTGCATTGTAGGCCAATAGTACCCCACCCTAAGAAACCTTCGGGCCATGGAAAAGACCATTGGAATGTCCCCCATAGATGCCCTCATGAATGTCAACTAATGCTTGATCAGACTCT